>NKZZ01001549.1:0-65176 GCA_002370815.1 Metschnikowia hamakuensis
CTCGCAACTGAGCATGGAGTTTCTCTTTGGAACCACGGCCCACGACGACAAGAAAGGCACGCAGAACGGCTCCACATTCCCACTGCCTTGGGACTGCCCAAAGCACCAAAACAATCTTTGGGATTCTTTTGAAAACGATGGCCCTACTCCAAAACGGCCATGGGGCTTCCACCACTTCTCGGAATTGGAACCTCGGATCACGGAAATTCTGCGCTCAAACTACCACAACACTGACAGCGACCCAGAAGAAGAAGAAGACAGCGCGGACACCAACACCCACTTCGAGGAATCCTCGGGCTGTAACAGCAACAATGGAACTCCCAAGCTAAGCTCGCCAACCCCCTCCTGGACTCACTGGTTCTTGGACAATGACCTGCCAAGGGAACTGACCAGTAATGCTGCACTGGAAGATAACGACGCCAACTTCTTCACGCACGCGCACCTTTTGCACCCATGGCAGCTGGACAGCGACTCGGACCAAAGCCCTCACTGGCAAGAGGACCCCAGCGACACCGATGTCTTTGAAAGCCTCAACACTCTGCTGGTGCCCTTGAGAGCTCCTCAACCCCAAACACCTATCCCAATCCACCTCTTGAGCAATCTGGACCTCGAAGAAGCCACCAATGACTTCCAACCTGCTGCCTGGAACATCCCAGAGCCCCAGAACACGCAACCTCCTCCTGGGCCTAAAATCTTCGCCGACGATGACGACTTTTGCGCTCAACCAACTTCAGCACTTGGCCTCTTCCAACCCTGCCAAACTTCCCAGGACTGGCCACAACAGCCAGACTTTGCTGCTCCAGCAACCAATCCAATCCAGAATGGTGGCTTCTCTAGCCAACTCTTCGACAGCCTTGACCTCTGGAACACGGCTGACGAGTCGGGCCAAGACTCTTCAAACAACGAAGACCACATGCCTGCCAAGTTCAGAAAGGGCTCCTCTTCTCAGCCCAGAACACTCCCAATCCAAACAGACCTTGGGGAGGAGAACACTGCAGCAAACAATCCGCTGCAACCTGCCCCAAAACAAAAACCGGTGGCCCGAGTAACTGCTAGACCAGTTCCTGCAACCACCCAATCTGGCCTGACCTTCAACAGAATGGTGCGGGCTAGAAGAGCTCACAGAGCCAAAGCCAGAAGAGGCACCAGCTCAAGCAGCCTGGAACACGAACAAGACGGCCTGGACCAAGAAGCAGACCAGGAAAAGAAGCCTGAGTCTACCAAGGCCAAGAGACAGAGACAGCCAAAGACTGCTCTTAAGCACAATGGTGCCAAAGTACGCCAACAGGTGATCCAAATCCCTCGGCGCCAAAACTTTGCTAACAACAAAGCGAGCTGGTAGAACAACAGACACCTCTCGCTAATCTGGGCCTACTGAGGACAGATACTCGCTAATAACTTGCTAAAAATTTGCTAAAACAAAAAAAAAAAAAAAAAAAAACTTAAGCTGTAGATAGACCAGCGCAACAACTAGTCCTCAACTAATAGACTTTTACTACTAGAAAAAAACTATTAGTCTTCAGCTACTAGATCTCCACCACTGGACCTTGAAAAATGGATCGGGTATCACCCGAAATTTCGGTTTTTTCAAGCACCTCCCGGTGGCCTAGCTGGTTAAGGCACAAGACTGTAATGGAAACTTTGGAATCTTGAGATCGGACGTTCGACTCGTCCCTGGGAGAATTTTTTGCTGTTCATTCCGCTGCTTTCGGGTGTTGTAGTTGCCCTTTGATGTTTAGGATATAGCCGGTCAAGTGAGTGTGCTGCAACCGACTGCAAATAACGAGCGGTACTGCCGATAAGTGCAAATACGGCAGACAAGACACACGCGCATTTATCCTGGGACAACCGTAAAGCCGTAAAACATTTTACTAGTTACTCTTTGATGCAGATACAGCCAGAATATATAAATCTGTAGTGAAGTCTTAGCTTGATCTCCAGTTAGTTTGATCCGCAGTTAATATGAATTCTTTTTCGCAAAGAGGTGGGAGGGGGAAGGAAGCCTTTTTATAATGGTGCCACAAGTAAATTAAATGCACGATAATTGCTTTTGTGAACCATCGGTATTGAGGGTGGAGTTTAACGAGTTACAGCCATTTGACTGACAAATCCCACTGAAAAGATGTAAGGGATCGGCCTGGGTGATGCCTGCATAATATTTGCCTGTGTTTTAGGCACCTACAGGAATCAAGACTCCAAGTATGAGTTAGATTGGTCCCCCCCTTGGAATTGCCAGAGGCCCCTGATACATCAAACGTTTTAGCCCACTTTAGGTCAAAAATGCCAAGCTTGAGGTGTATGGATTACGCTTCTAAAAGACAGCTGGTTCAGTTCTAACACTGAATCTACAAAATTAATCAACATAATAATACAAAATACTTTAAAAATTCTTTAGTTTGGCTGACCCAAAATTGCATTTCAAGCAAGTGTTTTTGATTCCAAAAGATCACACTGATTTACAGGTAGTTAAACTATCCCTGAGTGGCATTCATCGGTACTCACTACTTTCAACTGCTAATACACTACGCTAACTGCACTCTCTACAGCAAATATTATAGTAAGAGCCACCAGACTCACTACAGGGAAATATTCTCCTATATTTCACCAAACCTATTACCATGTTGATGTTTGTAGTCGACTTGACTGGGTAAACCAATTTTCATTCATACGGCTGCAGAATCCTACAAGTTCACATAGGCTCGAGAATCTGGGAATGACATTCGTTAACATAACATTATTTCATTAATAAACAACTTCTTACTTTGAACCTCACATTACTCTTCAATTAAAAAAGCTATTATGCAGGTGCTTGTGCAGTGATTTAGAGCACCATATTGTCAGATAGCATCTCAGCATAACTCCATGACTCACCCATACTCAGTTATATCCCAGACCAACTGAGTAGCACCTGCTATCTCATATCTATCCATGCTATTGATTATCTCATGGCCATGGCGTGGTGGTAGGCCTTGGGACCCATGGGAGTATAAACGGTTCTACTCGGGTCTTCACGAGGCTCGATGTTCAACGATAACTGGTACTGCTCCTCGATGGATGGGCACTTATCAAACCACAACTCAATAAATGTTTGAACTTCCGGCACAGTGACAAAGTTATAGCCCACCTGCTTGAAGTGATCGATACCCATCACGATGTTGACGGTTTTGGTGCGCTTGGCAAAGTTGAGCATGCGCGACCGGTTCATCAAGTGGTCCGAGTTTCCGTGAAAGATGAACGTGAGGTCCGATAAGTAAACGCCGAAAAAAGGCACACACGGCTCCGAACCCACAAACTTGAGCATATCTCTGTACTCGTTGAAATTGCGGCTCAGGTTCATCAACTTGTTCATGTGTTGCAACCGAGTGAGCGTATCCTTGGTGACAAAAGTCCACGTCTTCTTTAATCTGTGGATGGGCGAAGAATATAGAGCCGAGATGATGGCCGTCATCGACGAAAAGTTGTTGAATTGCCGACATTTCTCGGCCACCTGCACAAAGTAACGGATCACCTGCACCCGTTTCCGGGGATCATCTTTCCTCAAAATGGAGTAGGCCACGAAATTTGTCAACTGGTTGGATGCCTTGATGAATGTGGTGATATTGGAAACTGGTTCGTTGAGCCCCAGCTTTTTGCCCCACACCTTGTTGATGCACGAGTGCTTGGATATATTGCAGTAAATCTTGAACTCGCGAATCGTGAGTTGCCTTGCTAGCTCCACGTACTCGATATCCAACAACCGCATTTTCCTCAACGTGAATCCTTTGAAGAGAGGCGCTGGTACCTTTCCATCCACCTGTTTCACCACCAATTTCTTCTTCAGAGGATCAGCCCCGTTAAGTATGGCCTCTACTCCTTCGACCACCACTTTGCTCATGGGAAAGACCTGCACATCCGGCGACTTCAAGAACTTCAACCACTTCTTCATCACCGTCTCCGACATGTACGAACTGCACCAGTACTTTTCGGTAATATACCTCATGACATTCAAGACTCGCGACCTGATCCGACTCTGTTTTAGTTCCTTCCATGTCGAATATTCTTCGTAGCTCAAGCCTTCAGGCGCTTCAATGTTGAAACGAAGCACAAGCAAATGGATCAATTCCGAAAACGGAAGAATCGTAGCGAATGTGATCAAAAACACCGTATTGAACAGCGTATCCACGGATTCGTGGTATGTCAAATGTGCCACCAACGCCTCCTTGGTGCCGCCCTTAATACTGCCGTTCATATCCAAAAGCAAGTCAAACTCCTCGTCACCTTCAAGAAACCATGGCGTATCGTCCTTCTTTTGCTTTCCACTGATGTACTGGTTTCCGAAATCCTCTGCTTTCAGCGCCGCAGATGTATTGTTGCGTTCGGCAACAATAAGTTCCACGTTGAAATCGTCGTGCATTACCCGAGTCGAATAGTTGATGATGGATTCCCTCTCTTCAATGAGAATCCGGAGCAAGTTTAAAATGTCCTTTCGTAAATTGACACCGTCTATCAAAAGATCCGATAACGCCTGGTCCTGACTGAACGAGATCCGGTCCTCAGCCTTGCGTTTGTTCTGGTTGAACAAAATGTTGCTGATAAAGATGGCAGATTTTTCAAGCGAATCTTTCATGGCATCCCTAGCGTATAACACCGCTTCGTCATCCTTCATTACAGAAAAAGAGTCAGGGTCCTCGAGTGTAAGCGACTGCAGGTACGTTATGATTTTGGCCAGATTCTCATGTAGCTGTTGTTTGTACTGAAAAAATTCGAGAACTGCAGGGTAATCAAAGGTCACTCCAGCTGTTTCACATTCTGCACCATTTTCCTGCAGGTCAACCGAAGCATTTCGCCGGATTAGGCAAAAGACTGTAAAGTCCAACAGTTCCAACGCATCCACCAACGAACTCACCAGGTGGAGATACTTGTACATAAGACGAAGCACTTGTTCATTTCTTTCAGTCTTCAAGGTCTCGTTGTAGTACAAATACTGTTTTTCGGGGCTGAGAAATTCAAGGACATCGTCACTCAAAGACTGGAGCTCTTCGGTAAACGTTTCACACCGCTCGTACGCAGTATTGTCTATCACAAGCTTGGAATGATACTTGTTTTTAAGCTGATCACCACTCGAATTGAGAAATGTGTGTGCAGCACTGAAAAATGGATTGCACCAGTTTCCTCCGTTAAACTCATTGGTTATGAACCGTGGATACACCTGAGGCAAAATATTATAGCGCTCCTGGCCCTCATCATTTGAATTTTCCTGGCCATTGTAATCCTTCGCTAGGACCAATTTATTCTTAGAAAGCGTCAAAAATATCTCCGTGAGCCGATTGAATTTGGATTTGATCACCCCAATATCTTTCTCAATGCTCTGCAAATACGGGATCGTCTCGTTAACGAGCAGCCGAGCAGGACTCTCTGTTGAGCTTGGACCCAACGTAGCTCCAAGAGTAGTACCATCGGAATTGCGGGACGAAGCATAACTTCCCTGAGCAGTGGAGCTGGTGGACTTGTTGAGTCCATAAATATCGAGATTGGCATATTCCTCGCCCGAGTCCGCATAATGCATCACGCTCAAGTGCAACAAACTGTTGATGTACATCTGTGAGAATGCCTCAGACAACCTGCGTAGCTTATGTCTAATGGACTTTTCGAGCTTGGTGCCCACGAAGTCATTTTGGGTGAGTCGCGCCGCGCTCATAACAATGGAAATGATTTTTGTGAGCTTTGATAAATGCATAGTGAAAAGCTGCGTGCTTGAATCCTTGAGTGCCTTCCACGTGAGTTGAAGGATGTGTTCAAACTTCTGATTCAATTCCTTCCAGTATGTCAAGTCCAGAAACTGCTTGTAAAAAAGACCAGGCATGCTGAAAAACGGTTGGTCGAAATTATGGTAAGAAGACGAACTCGATTGCGAGAGTGTGCTGGTGCTGGAATGCTTGCGAGCCTCGTAGGACTTGGCCAAAGACGAAGATCTGGAATTGGGCCCGCTCGTCATCAAGGGAAACAGCTTGATCACCATGCAGTAGTCGTCAATGGCCTCCTTGGACGGCGTGGTCATGTTTAAGTTTTGCAAGTCAATTTCAGGCACCATTGGCGATAATGGCAAGCGGCTGCAATGGATATTCAAATACTCACAATAATAGGCTAACTCACCGTTATCCATGAGCCTTGGAATCCAAACCACGTTCTTGTGTTCAGATACCTTGAGCTCGGCCAACTTGGCCTCTACCTCTTCTAGAGGCACGAGATTGAACTTTTCTAAATCCAGGTCATTCACTGCAAAAGATGCACTGCCCGAGTAGTCAAAAGAGATCGTGGAGGCAAACGAAGGCTGGTGTAAGGAGTTCGGTAGGGGCGAATCGAGTGGGTGTTTCAGATCATTGAGCCGCAACAGCGATTTAGGCTCAGCAGGAATGGTCCCCGTTTCTGACAGCGCAAAACTCACCACGGAGTTTTTCCTTGTGTTTGTTGAGGAGTCGCGGGCCATGTCCAGGCTCAAAGGTGTTTTCTGTAGCAAGCTCGTGAACTGTGGAATGAGCACATTAGCAGCTGTATTGGCAGCAGTGATGGAATCAATCTCCTTTTTGGACTGTAACTTACTAAGAACCGGTTGCACGTAGTTGACGGACCGGACGTAGTTTTCCGGGAACCAGCCCCGTAAAACCTCAGCCTTTTGATTAACTAAAACGCCGTCCCACCATCCGCTCTCGTTCTTGGAAAGCACGTAGATAGTGTCGCCGAGATCGAGGGATAAATGCGATGGTTGAGTACCCGGGAAGTCGTATAGGGCGATGACAGTATCTAGGCAATTGATGGAATCTTCAAGGGACGCGTAGGACTGGCCGTGAGGGGCCACGTATTCTGGGGGAATATCGTCGCCGGACATGGTGTTTAAAAGTCTAGGCGTGGTGAAGATTGAGCGTTTTCGAGAAGACACTTTGGGGATAGGAATAGGTAATTAGAGGTTTGGAGCTCAGATATGGGGGTCTGGAGGTCAGGGGTGAGAATTGGATAGGAGTATTTGGTTTTCTGTACAAACAACAATTTGAGATCTGGGGGAGCAGATATTTGGGGATCTGGACGAGCGGATATTGCATGGAAAAGGGGCTGTGGTCAGCACGGGATCGATTAGAGAATGTTCGGCCAGCGGCGGATATAAGACCGGGCGGTAGTGTATGAGGGGGTTAGGGGGCGGCTTTTATAGGGAAGGAGGGAGGGACCTTATTGTGTGCAGTACTAGGAAGAGGGGATGAATTGAAGGATTTAAGGTCAGCCAAACCAGACCAGAGGTGCAGTTATGTGTTGAGGGGATATTTGTAGAATAGAGTTGGTGCGAGAGATTTTCGCAGGCAAAGCACTGTTTTCGCAGGTGGAGCAGGCGCTTGTCTGCAGGCCACCCATCATTCGGCGGGGCGATCCTCCACTACACAAGAGGATAAGCGCTGTAGGTGTTTCAGGAAAGCCTTAGAATGACGGAAGAGAGGCATCCGGGATCCAAAGAGGACACGAGAGAGTGCATGGCGGCCTAAATACCGTTCGAAACACTTATGAACCGTGCAGACACGAAATATACCTGAAACATATCCGAAACATATGCCCGCGCCAGATTCCCGTCATCTACACCGAGTAGGGAGAAAATGGGGAGAACCGGGTGACGATACCCGCAATGGTCCGAGTTTCTCTTCTATTTTAATGGATGTAAGGTATCCCTGACAGGGCAGCAACTGCCCACTCCTACATGGTGCAGACAAAGGCGAAGTTCCTTGCATGATAACTAGAGACTAAACAATAGGGATATCCGTACAATGATCGGCTCTGCAGTGTGCAGGACCTCCAGAGATATACGAGGTACCCCGGTGCGACCGTTGTACATCAGGCACGTGGTGTGCACGTGCCATTGAACTATCACGTGAAAGAAGTTTGGTCACGTTATAAATCACGTGCGACGTTGGCCCACATGACTACCCAACAAAACCAGAACTTATAGATTGGCTCGATAACGAGTGGCATCACCGGACTTTTTTTGACTGCAATGATCGACTATGATAATCGGTACGTATGCAAAATACTGTTAACTGTAGCAAGAGAATGTACGTACCGCATGGATGAATGATCTGCGTCAGTAAGAATCACTAATCAGAGCTTGTCCCAGCCAAACCATATCAGACTAAGTCATAGTGATTCGTAGTATCTCATAATAGTGGTAACAAGCTCAGGACCACTTCATGTATCTTCTAATAAAAATGATGAGAACTGCCCAGAGGACTGTTATTAATGAAGGCAGTGTGAAAATTCAGAGCTTAAAACCAATCTCATTGAAAACACACTAAAAAAATTCACAATACTTATACTGCTCTGTCCGAGATTTTTTAGCAAGACCCACATGGTCAGTGGACTCCCCCAATCCATCTCAACTTCTCGTCTGCTGATTATCATCACTGCATCATCACTATCAAGGCTAATTAGACCAAGGCTATTCAGTATTTGAGACTCATCCACACATAACCAAGTTTTAAACAACGTTCATTTGAGTGTTCACTTGACTATGTTGCTCTCCAGGTATTCAAGACTGTCAGTGTGATATTAATTTACCTTAGTAATTGGTTAGAAAAACTCAAAACAAGGTTCAATTCCAATACCAAGTATGATTAGTCCAAAATTAGAAATCAAGAAATCATTGGTCGACGAGGTTTTGATCATTGTATGGAAAGGCTATATCGCACAATCAGATGCTCTAATAGTGCAAAATGATTAGTCAGAAGCATTTGCTTTGCCAAGCGTAAAACGCTGTGTTCAGGACGAAATTTGACTATATGGCCATTCATAGATTGGCTGTTGGTTGCTTTTGGTCTTCACAGGTCGCGCGTAACAGAAGCTTCGAGATAAGTGAAAACTTCTTAAGTGTCGAATCAATCAAATTTAAGTTGGTTCTGCGAGGAAGCAATCTGTAGAAAAAATGAACGAGGCGGGTTCTATTTTATTCTACCTAAAGAGTAATTGAAGCTAATACCAGGCCTGATCTTTTTTAGCGTGATGGTATGAGCCATCTACGACACCGGCTAATAATAAACAGAAGCGCATTTCTAAGAAAAGTAGTAAATGGTAATATTATGAAGCTTGGTCAGTTAGATTTTTGGTAGTATAGGATGTAGTGTATAATGGTCATATAAGGTACTGTGGTACTCTAAGGTAGTATAGTGGTAAAAAGTAGTATTGAAGGAAGTTACTATGGTAGTAAGATGAAATTCATGCAAAATATGACTTGATTTTACCAGATATTCCAATTTGGCCTTAATCTTTAAAATGGCCTGAGACGTGAGACATTCGCAGTCTCGACTTTTGAAACTGCGACTCCACGGACTCAGAATGAGCCCCAACCCATACTCTGAGAACATACAGACAAACATTCAGACAAAGCATGGACAGTGTATAAAGGAACATATATGTATACAGAAATTCACAAGAAAAGTCTACGGGTGAAAATCACCATTAAACCTCAAATCCTTCACTATGTATGGCCGGAGTGTACGAAGGCGTGGTGGCTGCAACGGAGTGCACTTAGCTTCCCGCACCACCGTAACTCCAATTGACAACTCGCTACTTACGGTCGTTCTAAGCGACACAATATATCTGTCCACGACACAACGCAACACATCATCATATATACATAAGGTCAAAAAACCTTTGCATCCAAACAGACACTATAGAATATAGCCACAAGACACAGTCCAGATACTAAAGGAGATATCAATTCCCAGCAATGTCTCTCTTCTTCAAAACACCCCTTGACATTGAGATCCGCTTGGCGGACGAAGGCACACGCAGGGTCACGGAATACAGATCGACCCAGGGTCGTATTGAATCCATTTCCGTTTATAAAGATGGCGAGTCCGTGAAAGGACACGTGACGGTGCGGCTCAGAGAGGGTAAAACTCTAGACCATGTGGGTATAAAAGTCCAACTTCTTGGAACCATCCACTCCGATTTAGATGCAATCACCAGCTCAGATTTTCTCTCCTTGGCTACGGAATTGGCTTCGCCAGGGCTCTTGACTCACGCGGAAACGTTCCCCTTTGAGTTCCGGAATGTGGAGAAGCAGTACGAGTCCTACCATGGCAAAAACGTCAGTCTAGGCTATTACATTCGGGTGGTGGTTTCACGCAAAGGAAAACTGGATATCCTGCGTGAAAAGGAGCTCTGGGTGTTTCAAAGTCAAGCCCAGGAAATCCACAACCTGGATAATCAACCGAGTCAGGACACAGTCACAGAAGGAAAAGGAAGGGCGAGAGGAAAAGGTCAAAGTCTTAATGAAGACGAACAGCGAAATAACGCTAAAGCAGAAGGAAGTAAAGGGGACAAGACTGTAAGAGGGGAGGATGGAATAGAACGGGGAAAAGACTCTGATGTGGAATCCTTGGCTGTGGTGCCGAAAACATCGGTCAAAATGGATGTGGGAATTGAGCATTGTCTCCACATCGAATTTGAGTACCTGAAACTGCGGTTTTCTCTCAAAGAAGTCATTGTGGGCCGGATTTTTTTTCTCCTTGTCCGGCTCAAAATAAAGCACATGGAGATCTCATTGATCCGGAGAGAAACCGTGGGCTCTCCACCCTACCAGGTAGTGGATAGTGAGACGCTTGTGAAATTTGAGATTATGGATGGTGCACCGGTCAAAGGTGAGAGTATTCCCATCCGGCTTTTTTTGGGCGGCTACAACTTGACGCCCACCTTCAAGGATGTGAACAAGAAGTTTTCCACCCGAACGTATTTGTCGTTAGTGTTGATTGACGAAGATGCAAGGCGCTACTTCAAGCAGAGCGAAATTATTCTTTACCGAGACGAGGAGTCAGCTTGAACAGATCAGAGACGTCAATAGTGAAAGAAACTGTCTGACCCTTATCAAATATGTCTAAAGCTGACTCGATTGCCGATACCAGGTGTCGGGGTTGTGAACAATCCGAAAGTCCCCACTTTCTAGTTTCCAAGGCTTCCGAATTGGAAGTTCCGAGACTCAAATTGAAAGCAATCCTGGAAGTTGTATTAGAAGTATACGAAATAATGACTCCTATGGTTTCTGAGTTGGTGAAGGTAAGGGTGAAGACAAACCAAGCGTTATGTGGAGAGCTATTGACGCAGCTCGAATTAGACCGGAGACGTTTTCCCGTCTTAATTGCATCCCATGAAAATTTAGTCATTATGTTTGAATGCTGAGGTAACGAACCTTAGCTTTCCGAAAAAAACGGAATGTGGCTTATTCTGTTATGCCAAGTAAAGAGCTGGAGATACAACGGGCAAATCACGCGAAGTACTGGATAATTGGAGAGTTGGCAAAACTGAGAACAGTGGGGAATTGAATCAATTGGTGATACTGGTATAATCATCAATTTTGAGCTTCATGCCTCTAACTCACAGAGTTCAATCGGACCCTATCTTTCAAAAAAGCCCACTGGAAATGACAAAAGAAAAAACGCGATTTGATTAGCGACAACAGAAAGTTTAGGTTTCATGACAAGGTCAAGAAATTGATAGTATGCATTGAAACAAAATTCATTTTTCTGATTCAAAATACTTCAGGTTAACTTCTTTGCTGGCCACTCTTTGTCCTGCAAGGTGTATATCTTGATGACGATATTCTTTGGCAACATTTTCTCGTCAGAATGGGGCATATCTATTCATCTTTCGCCAGAGGTTAAAAAGAAGCTAAGTTATCAATCCACTCATCGATCCTCGAGCTTTTAACCACAATCGCTTTTTAGTTTCAAAGTGGTTTGAACTAGCCACCAGTCGTTAAACTATAAATATTTCATGCGATCAATCGAACTACTCGTGTATAAGGGTTGAATACTAGTACCCCTCACCCGAATTGACTTGAATCTATTTAAATGCCAAAATCCTAATTCGGGCTTAAGGGTCCCTTTTTCAGCGTATATACTATTTCATCAAATCTACCTAAACACCTGCATACGGGGTAACCGCGCAACATGATCTTCGCCATCTACTCTTATAGATAGACCTGGCAAGGTCCAACTTCCTATATATACCCTAACATTTGCATCTTTCATAATTCAATCCTTGAATCATGGTATTCTCGGCTACGGACTCACGGCTGCTACGAAGTGACGATCAGAAAGCCACTACACAGTCAGTTTCCCTCTCCAGTGCCGGGTTAAGGGCCCTTATATACCAGCTCCTGGCCATCTATCTACGGACGCCTATCAAGCTTTTTAAGCCGTCCCGCTTTGACTATATGGTGTATGTCAGGGAACAGGCAAACCGTCATTTTGGACTCCCGTCGAAACCATACAAATTCCACACGCATTCAAGTTTGGCTATGATTATTAACGTGACCAAAAGAGAGGGGTGGCGTTTTATACCGGACCAGTTATTGCCTCCTCTTTTGGCCAATTCGGCTACTGGCTTTATCTTGTACGGGACATATTTGACCAGTTTGAATGCATTTGATAAGAGAAGAAATTTGATAAAGCTGGAGGGAGGCGATATGCAGGATTCTAAGCCAGGAAAAGAAAATATAAAGAAATCCACGAATCTGGGACACGATGTGCAGGAACATGAGACCAAAGCAGATAATATAGAGGCTAAGGGAAAGGAACTAAGGTATAGCTATACGCAAGAAAACAGACATGACAAGAGAGAAGAGATCAGATCAGAGAAGCTGATGCCTGACAGTTCAGATGCTAAGTTCTGGATCAAAGGGTATTCCCCTGTGGATACGTGGAAAGCAGGGTTCATTGCCGGTGCAGTGCAGTCGTTAGTAGCAGCTCCTATTGATGCCATCTACTCTCGTCTGTCCACAGCAGAGCTTTTATCGGGAAATCATGAGAATTTGTGGAAGTATGGGGCGCATAAACTAAAAGAGATTGGGCTTATCGGAGTTTTCGCAGGCTACGCGTTTTCCCTAGTCAAAGAAAGTTTTGGTTTCGCCTTTTACTTTTCCACCTTCGAGGTGGTCAAAACAAAAGGATATAATCTTACTTATGGTGTGATTTCTGCTTTCCGTAACTTGCGGACTGCCACGAGGGAAAAATACCAGTACTGGAGTGGAGCGCCAGCGTCAAAAGTGAATCCTCAAATGGTCCGTTTGGAACAGGCCCGTCTGACCCGTTTTTTGCGTTCGTCTTTCATCTTAGTAGCGGGTGCTTCTGCTGCTCTTGCGCTTTTATCGGTGCAATACCCACTTCTGAAGCTCCAAAAGATACATTTCCATCGGCTCGAGACCCTAGACATCTATAACCTGTCCAGACTGCCGGACCCTCGAAGACCTTTCTTCAAGCTCTACTACAACTCGTACCTCGATACTTTGCAGTATGTGCAGAGCATGCGGCGCAAGTCCCAGTTGTCTTGGTTGCACTTTGCATATAAGGGATTTGCCCGAAATGCCTTGACCACCATTCCGGCCACCTCGGTGGGGCTTTTGGTATTCGAGATAATGCGGACTCGGGTTTCGGATTCGGTTGAGGGTTTGGAACCTTAAGCTCAACTAATCACTGGGAGCAGCTTGACCCTCATCTTTAAATTGGAATTTGGTATTCAAACACGAAAAAGGAGCTTCTTCATTTCTGGATTTTCGGATTGGGCAGTTTTAAGAAGGACGAGTGCTTCTCATACTGACTATAAACGAGCGGTTATTCCAATGCGCTGTTACGATACACACTGCAACAAATATGCCATTTAACAAATATTCCATCACACGGTATGGAGTGATTTGATTCGCGATATTATTTGAATCTTGAGGGATTTTCAAAGACGGGATCAAACTTATTTATTATTAACTCACGGAGAGTCAAAGAGTACCAGAGTCAAAAGCGCTAGATTCAAAAGCAGCAGACTCAAGAGTGCTCGACTAAAAGAATATTCTGAAGACTGAGCATGAGTAGTTCCTTCAACTTAAAGAATGGTTTTCCACAATATCAGGAATAACCTGACCTCAGCGAATAGCCTTTATTTATGTCAAGGATTGAAAGCCAGCCTTGAAGTTTCAAGATGTGAATATCGAGATCTTGTCAGGTCTATGATCACCATAAATTCTCGGGGTGCTTCTTAGTCAAGGCCAACCCAAGTTTTCTAGAAGACAAAAGGGAAAATGTCGATCGATAAAATGTGACACACCCTATTCAGGGTATTTGCACTTTCCCTCGAGATTTGATTGACTTTCAAATTTGACCAACAAGAGTTGGGCCTCTATCTTTGAGTCGGGGCAGAAAAATGGGCAGATGGTATCACCCTAGATCATTTAAAGCTTTTGTGCCGAACCCAGCATCTGCTAAGGTTCCAATTCTGTCAGTGCTTGTAGGGACTACGAGTTAAGACAACCACACAGCCATCTTCAATAATGTCGAGGCTTGAGATTACTCTAAAACAAGTAACTTGTGTAGATCAATATGCCATGAACACTCGTATATGCGGGTCAATGGCCAAAAGAAGAACCCATTTGGGACGCTGCAGGAAATGAACAAAGCACGCGATCATTGATAGAATGATAAGTGTGTCCTACAAGAGGCGATTATAGGGAATCGGGGGAGAAAAACTCTTGTCTTTCAGATACACGAATGGTGTACGGCTCTTCAAGAAGTCTTGCAGAGTAATCTAGATAACGATCAGATGTCTAGAGTATCCCCCAATGCCCAAGAAGTGGCCACTCAGTGACACTCAGAGGGACATATACCAGACTGAAACTTAAAGATTGTAGTGTTAGTGTCTTTTGACGTACTCCATTCTACTCATACCTGACCAAACACAAGAAGCCTGTACTGGTGCCCAAATCAATAGGCTGAATAATTAATCCAGAATTGCAATGGCAAGAATTTTTTCAGCCACTATATAAATTAAGCACCATAAGGATACCAGAATAAGAACGCATTCTCATTAACTTATTTCACAGACATTATCAATTTTCCGGTATTTTGTCTGTGAGAATGAGCTCCTCTTTATTCTACTTTAACATATCTTCCATCCATGTAAAGACCTACAATTTTTTTAATGGTTTTACTGCACTCATATTACTGATACCATATGCAACACTAATTCCCTAATATGTGCTAAAAACCAAACCTGTATGGCCTAAAAGTCTGTCCAGCCTTGGCATGGCCCCTGGTCCTGGCTTACCTTTTGCTGATCTTCTACAATTTACCCCAGACCCTTCTTGTCTTCATGAAATTCCTTCTCTTGAAAAATTTATTTGAGATTTGATCTCTCCTTGTACTTCTTTTCTCATGGTCGTGTACTACAGATATCTGGAGTCTGATCACATGAGCCTTCCAAGCTAATCTATTATCGATGCTAATGTAGTATATATAATTAATGACTAGTATCGTCAATACGGTAAATATGTAATGTCCAGTATAGTACTAGCATAATCCTAAGCTTGCCTGCTCTGGTAGGCATCCCAACCGGCCTTTCTGTACCGCTCACCCTCCACCTTTGGGTCTCTGCCCTTACCAAAAAGACCCCTGCCTACAATGATGATATCCGAACCCGTGGACACCACCTCCTGCACCGTGCGGTACTGCTGGCCCAATGCATCGCCCTTATCGTCCAAACCCACACCTGGGGTCATGATCAACCAATCAAAACCGGCATCTGCACCCCCCATGTCACGCTGTGCAATGAACCCAATTACAAAGTCGTCCGACTTAGCGATCTCCACAGTCTGCTTCGTGTACTCACCATATGCAAGAGACCCTTTACTGGAGAGCTCGGCCAACATCAAAAGACCACGTGGCTCGGATGTGGTTTCTGCGGCAGCCTCCTTCAAACCTTGCACAATTCCGGCTCCAGTAACTCCATGGGCATTTGTGATATCGGCCCATCTGGCGATTTGATATACACCTCCTGAATACTGCTTCTTCACCGTGTTTCCAATATCAGCAAACTTTCTGTCCTCGAAAATCATGAAGTTGTGTTTCTTGGCAAGTGCCAACAATGGCTCGATGGTTGCTTCATACAGGAAGTCGTCGATGATATCGATGTGGGTCTTAACAAGACAGATGGAGGGGCCTAGCTGGTCCACGAGACTAAGGAACTCTGCGGTGGTGCTGACATCTACAGACGCGCACAAATTAGACTGCTTGTGCTCCATGAGCTCTAGAAGACGAGCAGCCACGGGCGAAGCATGAGTACGTGCTCTTTCGGAGTAGGATACCATTTTGAGACTAGAGGTGAGATGAGATGTTTTAAGACTGAAGGTGAGCATGCCTAGGTCATGTGAAAGTCACGTGCGCAATCAACCTCTTCGTCCTTTTAATTTTATCTGGTTCTAGAATTCACAATCAAGCAATATCACCTGCTATTATCCGTATGAAGGACCGCTATGTTACTCTATTTAGTACAAACACTGCTGTTATTGTCTCAACCTTTACGCCTCGTCTTTGGCTGGCTCCACTGTCTCTCGCAAAGGTTCGATTTGTTCTTCCAGAGCTGTGACCTCCTCACCTTCTTCCAGACCTCTGACTTCTGGTTCAGGATCCTTCACTTCTTTCACTTTTGGCTCAAGATCTTTCAGTTCCCTAATTTCTGGTTCCGGAACTCTGACTTCAGTGGGCTCTGGTTCCCTGATCTCTTTCTCTAACCCTGGAAACATCTTTCCAAGTTTCTCCCATGTCCTGTTCCAAAATTCCTCTGTACAAATGTCCTCATCTTTCATCACAAGGATCATATTCTTCAACACCTCCAAACTGGGCTCTTTGATGTCCGGCGACTTGGTGTTCAACACAACAAAGTGGTGCATAGTGTTCAGCCACACCTCCAAAAACGACTCGATGTTAGCGTGAAACTGGAGCACTACCTTACTCACAAGACTCAACACTTGAAGATGGGTTTCTGAAAAACCCACTGAATCTGTTCGAATGACCTCTTCTTTTTCAAGCTCAGCCAATAAAGGAAATAAGCCGAAAGTGAACACTCCATCTGCAGTATAGTCTTCGCTGAATTTGTTCGAGAGCACAGTTTTCTGCAAAACGTGGACTGCTGTCGACCGCAAGTCTCGGCAAGGGTTAAAGCACTGGTGGGCCAACGCCTGCACAAGAGGGTACGATTTTTTTTCCTGCTCCACACTCAACTCCCCCGTCAAACTAATACTTTTCTTGGACATTTGCACCATTGCCTCGGCTTTGGCCCTGGCCTCGTCATTGGGCTCAATTGTGCCCTGTTCATAGACAGCACCGGATGCTCCGAGTGAGGAAATCTCATCCAACAACCCCAAAAAGCTAACGTAGTTTTGCTCTGTTATGTCTTCGCTAGAAGTGGTGATGATTGACTCGGCAAAACCCAAGATTTCGTCCGCATGTTCCTCCATCAGCCCCAAAATCCGCATCACCTGCCAGTAACCGTCTTCCGTCAACAAATTCTTGCATGGAGAGTCATGGTCCACCAAGGAAAATAGTGGCTGGATCACCGATGCACCATGGTTCACCAAAGTGTCTCTCTCTAAAGAAGCAAGTTTCAGAAAAGTCTCTTGGATTGCTTCTTTGTAAGTTTCCTGCCCCGTCTCTTGGTTAGGTTGCGAGATCCGTCTGACCAAGAGATAATAGTACGTGAGCAAGCGAACGTAGCCCTTTTTGGACGTGTGCAGAGACCGCAAGTATTCTGACAACTTGTTCAAAACATTTTTGGTCACGTTGTTTTGATCAATGATCAACGTAAAACACACGACCGTCTCGAAGATAAACATCACCTTGGTTTCGTAGAACCGCTTTGTGTCGGCAGAGA
This sequence comes from Metschnikowia hamakuensis, assembly GCA_002370815.1. Classification (NCBI taxonomy): domain Eukaryota; kingdom Fungi; phylum Ascomycota; class Pichiomycetes; order Serinales; family Metschnikowiaceae; genus Metschnikowia; species Metschnikowia hamakuensis. Next base: position 17,704 of record NKZZ01001549.1, read on the forward strand.
GCTCTGGGAGGTTCAGCAAGAGAAGATCCACGAAAAGAGACATCTGCAGTTTATCAGACTTGGAAACAATATCAAACACACCTGCAATATTGACGGATTTGATGCACTCCAATGTGGAGATGGTGGACTCTACTTCCTGATCTGTTGGTGGGGTAGGTTCATCGGAGTAACTCTTCAAAAAGGATGAAAATGTCGAAAGAATCCCGCTTTCTTTGAGTGGCTTGACAGCCAGAATCACAAATGTAGGCTTGACCTTACCAAGAGAGGGAAGCTTTAGCTTTTTCTGGAACTCACTAAATAGATTTGGATCAATTAAGCAATTTTCAAACAAATTGAAGATTATCCTCAAAACCACATTCCACGACTCGGTCACCAGACAGGCCGGTTTCTTGATCAACCGGAAAAGCACCACTGTTGATAATTGTGCCTTGAAATCTCTTCCGTAATGCACAGACATTTCACTGACTGTGATTGGATCCTGAGATTTCTCGATACGGATCTGCGTGATGGGTATTTCCGGTCTTAAATGCTCGTCTTCCAAGATATGCAATGAGCTCTGGTCCAAAAGCGTGGACAATTCGGCCAATTTGCCAATCAAGTTGGTCACTGCCCCCTCAAGCTTGTAGGTAATGCAGATATTAGCACATTTATCGATAGACGACATCAACTTGGTAATGATGTTATCATCGGAGGCTTCGTTGAAAACCTGCATCAAAGTGCCCAACACTTGTTCCACCATAGACTCAAACAAAAGCTTGTCAAACTGGCACAACGCAGCTTGGTCAAAGGTATCGACTGTGGTTTTATGATCTGTGACATACTTGGTCTGCGAAGAGATGAGATTGTGCCAAACATCATCAAACCATTTCTCGGTTCCGTGATGTTCTTCGGGCATAATGATCTCCCTGTCCCGAATGGAGTTATAGATTCCTGCCATGTACCATTCTGGGAAATCTTTTCCGTTGTAAACTCCCTTCAAGTTTCTTCTGTATGCTTCAAATTCCATCGACTTCTTGACTTGAGGATTGTGTAAATCCGTATTGAGCATGATGATAGAATAAGACAAAATGAAGACAGCGTCACGATCCGGTAACACAGGCTCCTTGTCTTCAACATCATCAGGCACCACATTATTCTCTTTGGTCTGAGAAGAAACGTAAGATTCAGCGAAAAGCTCCACAATACGCTCAATCTGTTGCGATTCCCCTGGAAGTCTGAACGACTTGAGAATCATTCTCAAACCCTCATCCACTCTAAAGCCGCCAAAATCAAAAAGTGAAAGAAACTCCTTGAGAATGCTCACATTGGCTGGTTTGGCGAGGAACTCTCCCAAAACTTTCTTGTTTAACCGAATGGATTTTTGGAAGAAAAACTTGGCCACCTCCGCGGAATCTACAGGGTCCTTGATAAATTTCTCCTCACACAAGGCTGCAAGTCCCTTCTTAGGATTGTCGTTGAAAATATCGGTGCACTTGATGAACGAGTTCTTTTGCACTTTGTTTGCAATCAAAGAATGTACCTTCGCAGATGAGTCGTAGTTCTTAGCCCTTTCATTCACACCAGAAATGAAGGAAAGCACACCTTCTAAGCAAATTGGGGGCACGTTGTCCGTGGTAACGAGGGCTGCTTCAGGCAACGAAAGTTCACATAAAAAAGCCACGAAAGACGTGGCCAAGTCCGACTTTTCAAAGTCACAGTCAAAGTCTTTGAACAAGTTGACAAAAAACAGCGGCGAACGGGTCCACAAAAAGGAAATAGATTCCACAATGAGCTCCTTAGATGCAGGTGACCGGGTTCCTGCATTGTTGCTGCCTTTCAAAGTGGCATTTCCCTTCAAAGAGGTGTCGATGGAGGGCAAAATGGACTTGAACAAGAGCTGGAACGTCAACTCAAGTTGCAGTTTGAGCTGTGTGTTCAAAATCACCGCCATTGTACAAAACAAACAAAGAGACGCCTGAAGCAAAGCGTGGGATTCCGTAGAAGAAATTATTTGTAGCACATCCTTAGAAACAGGGTCAGCAAGCAAAGCCATCAAGGAAGGATGTTCTGGAATTGTATCTCCGGCAACTTCCACCGCAGTATTTATCAACGACAAGGCAAAAACCCGCGTGGATTCCATGTGCTGGTACTGGTTGGAGGGACTGCACATAGATATTAGGAGGCCCAAGAACTCGTTGATGCACTGTATATCAAACTGGTCAGACGAGTCCGTCGTTTCCGGCTTGCGGGGAGAAGCAGGGGTGATGTCGATGGTGGACAGTGCAAGAAGAGCTCTGTTGCCGGCCTCGATGTCGCGCGACGGCGAGCCACTTCCCAGGATTTCGTCACCCATAACATCAGGGTGGAGCTCGGTATATGCGGGCATATCGTCTCCAGTAGATGATTCCGGTTCGAGTTCCTTGACACGCAGGAAAATCTTGACTGTCATAGCGACCATGGCCATCTCAGCTGCCCTTCTAAGCACCTCACTGCGTCTCTTGTTACATGCTAAAGACAAGCAGGTGTGGATGACCTCGGAAATGACCGCATTGGGCAACAACGCAGAGAGCGGGCTCACCACAATAGTCTCCAAAAGCCGTAAAACCTTAAGCAACACCGCATCATCAGTATTTTGGTCTGAGGCCTCAAACCGGCAATGCGTCAACGATGTCGTCAACTGTATAAGAGCATTGGGCAAGATCTTGGAGCGGAACGAAATGATGTCATATTGAAGGAGTTTCAGAATGGTGTTGAGAGCCAAAGCAGTCACAGTTCCCAGAGTAGAGCTGCTCTCGATGGTCAACAAGAACGGCTGCAAAAGCGTCAATGTGTCAACGCTATTGATATCGGAAGTCTCAGACAAAATTGACCGCAACTGCAAGAAACTAGAATGTAGTGGGTTTGATTGGGCCGAGGAAAGTGGCGATTGACGAGGCAGAGACATCAGCGCCGAGAGACCCAAATTCAGGAAAAGCGAATCATCTTCCCCAAAAATATCGCTCTGTCCAAGAATCGCTGCTACTCCCCCTTGTCCCCACCGGCTGCTTTTGCGCATGGCCGACGAGATCACCATGCATTCATTGATCATGAACATAATGGGGTCTATGGCGTAGGAAGAGTGTACAAAGGGCGGCGGTGAGCCCAAACCCGATTCTCGAAGTCGATGTGTAGACATTTGGCAATGAATCGACCGAGAAAGAATTGGTGGAGTGGGTTACGTATAGATTAGTGTTGAAACGCAGTGTTGTGCACTGCGCACGAGGGCGTGCGCGAACCACTTTAGCCAAGTCTAGAAGAGGAAAAAATATGGATGAAAAGAAGAGGGCATGGATATCAGAAGAGAGCGAAGCAAAAATGTTGGATAATAGAGACAAGCGAAAAGGTGAAGAGATAGAGTGAAAAGATCGTGGGGCTTATGAAATGGTGGAATGGGGGGATGGATGAAGCTTGGGCATTGAAGTGGAGAAACCCGTACACATTATCGTAGATCTAAATATATATATATATGTATATATATCTAACTCCAATACTCAATTTCACATACAGTCTTCTGCTGATCTCTCAGTAGCTGGGCCAACGAATCCTAATGGTCTGTAAAAGAGACTAACAACATTGACATAGACCTTAAGAGATTGGCTGCGGCTGCAAAAAAGTCCCGTACACCTGGCTACCAAAGAAAATACTCAGTGGTGTTTTGGCCAATGCCAGGCAAGCTCTATTTGAGTTTTTGGGTCTGGTGTTAAGGCTGTAGCTTGGTATATCTCTGTGAATTTTGATGCATGCTCACAAAAAAACAATAGGGTGAATTAAAGAGTGTGATTTGGGTTAGCCGTATTCAGTTCCTATTTTCGCGAGGGTCAATCAGAAAACCAGCCAATTAGAAATGATTGACAAGAAAAAAAAGTGAAGTCGAAAACCAATAATAAAACCGATAACAAATTAGCAAGAAATTATTTTTTAATTTGGAATCACGTGGTCATCTAAAATACAAAAATTTAGTAGGTGCCAAGGATTGGACACTACCCGAGTGTCTACACCAAATAGGTCTGAATAGTAATATAATCAGGTTCTTCATTCATGAAAGCCAGAGTTAGGGACCATTTTAGCTCCGAGACTGGTATAGATCCCATTCATCTTAGTAATTCCGGATCCTTCTATTCCTGACGTTACCTACCACAATATTTTATGATAGAAATGTTATTGGTAAAATCTGGGCTAAATCGCTGAAATGAAAATAATTCGATACTAAAAAAAAAATTGTCACAATCAATTAATTCAACTATAAGTTAAAGCCAAGACCAAAAAAAAAAACACATGGCAACGATTTCCGATAATTCATCAATAGTTTCAAAAAGCATTGTCATCCAGGCTGCCTCTTCAACGCTTGCCGAGAGCACGCCGTACCTTCGTCTGAGTTGGACGCCATATAGTTTGATCTTTATAGTAAATGATACACGGCCCCTTATAATCAAAATGGGCACGGGCTTCACAAGGATTTTTCCCAAGATAGGTAAACTCACATGGCCATTGATATTCACCAGTATCCTCATTTACCTCAGAGTACAAAGTCACGGCGAGATTATTCTCTTTGTCGTAAGGTAAAATGTAAATCTCTACCTGAAAACAAGCACCAACCATATCAGCTTGAGGTCCGTACCTGATACTGCGATGGGAACCTTTCATATTTCCGCAAGAGTAAAACTGTTGGGCTTCAACCTTACTATCCCAACTTAACCTCAATTGAGTAAAAGGCACCGAGGGTCCATAGACAAACCTACCATTGCTAAACCCTACATATTGCCACAGGGCTCCATGCTTAGGAATAGCGTAGTCATCTTGTAAGCTAAACTCCTTTGGTGTGATATTTGGGTTGCCATAAGCAAACGTGCTCAACTTATCAAACTGTTCTCCAAGGTATATTCCATAGAGCGGTACATATGTTGCATTTATTTCTGCAAAGAAGACAAATGGCAATTCTGCCCAAGCAGTGACAGCACAAAGCAAAATAATTATCAATAATTTCATGATGCTTCTAATGTAGAAGCGAGAATAGCTTCTTTTGTAACACCAAGACATGGAAAGTATGTCACGCCATGTCGAAACAATAGTGTATCCGTGACCACCCATCCTGCACGGCTGCAATCCGTACATCATTTCAGAAGGTTTACCCCATGATGGTCAGTTATTTATCTTCAAAAACGATGTCAGTCAATCGGAATTCAAAGACGCAAATTGATACCAAAATTACCCAAGTAGACTAATGATAATGACTTTTAATGACGCATGAATATTTCCTTGAGCTTAGACTAACACTTTAATTCTGATTATAGTACTAAGGTGAAAATTTTCTTGATTCACAAGATTCAATTCGTCGGTCCGATCCGTTTCCCGTATCTGAGCTGTATAATTTATAACCTTTGATTTTGTCAACATTTGGAGTTCTTGTATATTAAGTGTTCGGTGTACTATTCTAGCGTACTGTACTCTAAGATGGTGACACATTATTTCCGGCAGAGACACCTCAGACACTGTGGTAAACGCAGCAAATCTCCTGGAAAACGGCCTTGTTCAGGTGACACATGAGCCGGAAAAATCTGGAAAAAATCACACCTCTTATGCTGCACCTGGTATACAGGCCACCATGGTGGTATTGAAGTGCAAGAGAGTTAACAGATCAAGTCAATTTATTGATATTTCAGTCAAATTTTTTTGAGACGATGGTTGCATTTATCCGAATATGGTTAGTTTGCGGATCAAGTTTATCGATCATGGTCATCAACCATGGCCAAATTGGATGAATTATGGAGTTGCATTGAATCTTGCATCAAAAGCCCAAGGCTTGCGGCCCATAAAATCTCACTTTAGAATAATACAGGCTTGAGGTGTTATCGTAAGACGTTACTTCCTAAAAGCACTGCATAGAAATATGATCCTCCACCTTGGTCCTGGCTCGAACAATTGTGCTCGCCAAAATAGACAAGTTTCAAAACTACACACGCAGTGATGAAAGTTGTCTTTACACGCATGGCGGGCAGTTTTGCATCGAAGAAGATGAAAAGTTGAAATGAAAAACATTTAAGGCGGCCCATTTCCCGGTTGTTTTTTTATTCATCTACATCACTCTACAGACAATCAAAATGGCTGCTCCTCAACAATCCTCCAAGAAATCTACCGCTGCTCCAAAGAACAACTTAGTACGGATGGTCTCCAGCATATGTTATTGCTTAAACTAGATAGTCTTAAGATTTGTAAGTCTAGAACCATGTGAGTTTGACTTAAGTCACGTGACTTGGATGTTGCATCATATGACTGAGTTATTGAACAACGTGATCCGGTCTTAGCAATCAGTCACTTTCGAAAATCTATTTTACTCAATCGAAACTAATTTCGTTAATAGATAATACATTTTAGCTAAAAAATGGTATGGAATATGTATGATAGATAATGCGTACTGATCCGAAGCCACTTATGTAACTATTCCGCCAATTGTGATGTCCTTAAAACCACCTCTACTTTAATATTTCGCAATGTAATAGTTGAGAAATATATTTACATGTTCCACCAACATACCTTACTAAAATAGACTCAAGTAGTACTGGCCGAGCAAGTGGGCCTAAAGGTATTATTTCTTCAGCCATTGGTGTAAACCCATATCAGGCCTGTCTTTATTTGTAACTCTACCAGTAACTTGTGCATTACTCTCGGGTTGCTTTCGCCGCTAATCGTAGACCGCCATTTACGCTACACTTTTCGACTACAATTTAAAATGACTTGATACTGAACTCCGCATTCATACTTATTAGTATTTATTTACGGGATAATTACGTATCATTACACTCCCAAAATCTCCTTGTGATTATACCATCACGGTTCCCATCACTATTATTCAGGCTTTTAGAAACTGTTATAATAACATGTTCTTTAACTAGTAATATCACTTTTAGCTCACTACAACAAGATATTTAATTGTAGCAGTGACTATGTACTTCGGAGTGTAGAGAGCCGAAAGTATATATTCAATATATTAGTTACAAATATTTGTATTCAATAGCGCCATATCTAAAAACTATATACTGACTGTTGCCATATCCAAAGACCTGTGCCATTTCCGCAAATTGGTTTCCAGCTTGATGTATGGTCAGTCTCAAAGGACCTACGCATCATCCTTAACTACACCAACAATATTATAGCAGTACCGGCGTACGATAACATACAGTACTAGTGGTCACTATATCGAAGTACGATGACATATAGTGCTAAAAAGAATTTGGTGTCACTGCTAGTCTTCCAATGCTCTCCACTTTCAATTCTTCACTCTTCGCACCTTTGCTTACTCCCACACTGTAGTTAAGTAGCTTGGACCTAACCACTACAGAATCATACCAAAAATACATGAGCTAATCAACTCTACATTCAGAATATACAAGATCAACTGCTCCTTACATGAGGATTTTTAACCAGTAACTTTGCAATATTCAAATGAAGTATAGCCATAGATTATTTGTAGTTGATAAGCTTTTACTGGGTGGTAGGGAGCTGCAGAAAAACGGAACTGAGATTAGAAAAACTACAGGGAACGCCTCACATTGCTTTACTCTATAACTTTTGTGTCCAACAAATTCGGGACTTTACCATTTGACTTGCGGATATAGCCGCTTTTACGTAATCTGTGTACGTTATTTTCTTTTCATGGAAGCGCAGGCAACAAAAGGCAGATACTTGGAAGAATGTATAGTAGTAGGGATGGCTGTAGACTAGCTTGACTCATATACTGAGAAAAAAAGGAGCCATTACAATGCTTGAAGTTAATTGTTTAAATTCCATTATATCAAGAATCACAATGCCAATGACACAACTACCCATTCCCCTCTACACTACCGCTGTCATACCCCAAAGCCCTATTATCCTATAACAGCATACACGGCCCAACTCCACTGTAAAACTACTACCTCACCACTACTATCCTTCCATATACCACTCTACCTAACTTTCACCTCTACATATTCACTGTCAAGTTGCCCAGAAATTCTGGTGGCACTAGGAGTTGTACAGTCCTGTCTTTGATACTTAATATCCGTCTTCTACTCATAGAAATCTTGTCATGCAATGCAGATCGTGGGCTTTCTTGAGAGCAGGGCTGGCCCGAGACTTTATTCATCTACTGACAGAATTTACCTACTGAATTTACCTACTGAATGTTGCCGAAAAATTTTATTACATAGTAAGCCAAAGTACGAGATGTCTGTTCAATCAGTATATGGCCAATTGGTACATGTTGAATTGTAAGTCTCCAAACCACATATGAAGTAAATTAAGTTACTAAGAATAAGCCCAGATTAAAACCAGTGCCTTGCACTTTCTATACCCAACTTGGCTTAGTACATTAGACTACCAGTTATACTAGTATACCACCTTTTAAGCTTACTTGTACCCCTATACACTACACCAGACCAAGCAGCAGTTAATGAGTCGCACTGTACGACATTCACTTCTACACCCTCTATATACTTTGGGCATCCCGGTACTTCTGGCCAAATCCGCTTTTTTCCATCACTTGACACCAAAATTTCACGCCACGTTGTTCCACGGATATCACATTCGCCATTCACGCTCAAAGCACGCTACACGGTATTGGCACATTCAAATACAATACACAATAAATTTTAAAGCTCCACTAAATACAAAGAACTTTAAATTCCAAACACACACCACTAAATTTCAAAAAAGACACCACTAAATACACCAATAGATTCCAAAACATAGAAAGTAAACATCCTTCCATAATTCAGTTGTCTAACCATAATCTCGTGAACAATCCATAATCCTTAAAATTGCTTTTCCTTTAATAGAGTTTTGCCCCTTTTTTGAAATCCGTATTTTGAAACTTCCTGATTCCTTTGGCCCGATTGGTTTGGCGTCGTTTCTTATCCCATACGCTCCGGATCTGGTAAAACTGCTGGTCTCTTTTTCGCGCGTTCAAGTGAAAATACTGTGCTACTACGGTCCGACCAGGTCTGCATTACGGGACCATAGAACACGCTGAAACAAGGCTAATATACAGCTTTCTCCCTGCTCTTATCCTTTACTTGTCTAGACTGGGCCTTCCTTTGGGTTTACCTTCTCCCCACGTGACCTCCCCAAGGCCCTAAATAAGGAGACTAATTCTTTTCCTCGGGCCCCATCTAGCTTTGGACTTTTGAACGCATTTTCAAAGCTTCTTTTGCCCAAAGAAATCCTACACGGGCTAAAATGAACTCGCTGGTTATTTCAATGGAAAATGACTTGGACCTGCCGGCAAATGCCGATACTATCCTCGAGAAACGGCCCAAAACACTGAGACCGCAAAAACCCTTGAAACTGCCTAAACTTTCCAAACAGCCCAAACTCACGAAACCTGTCGAGTCTACAACGTCTGAAACCCCGGAAACCCCGGAAACCCCTCCCAAAACCGTCAAACGGAGACGTAGAAATAACCTTGCGCTCCTCGGCCCTACTCCTTTGGAAGATCTTGAGGATAAGCCCAGAAGAACGCCTCGAATGGCGGCCCGTAAAGCCCAGGAATCTGTGGCTGCTCTTCCCGAAAATAGCCCTAACGGAGACCTGCCGTTAACTTCTCATACCGGTATTCTAGCGACAAAGCTGCTTTCTCTACAGAACAGCCCAGTTATCACGTCCAAGATGCTGAATGTTCCGAAAGACTCAAATCTTACGTCCAAGGTCCCGAACCTCAAATTTGAAAAAGGCGCTAAATCCGAATTTTCCAAGCCTCAAAGCTTTGTCGAGCCGCAGTTGGCCGTGCCCAAACCAGGTATATCTGGCCATACCTTAGAGTCGTTTCCCCCCGCCAAAGTCAAGCGTGCAGCGGTGGCTACCGGAAAAGGCAAGCGGGGTCGGAAGCCTGCATCTGCTGTGGCCAAATCCAACGATGGACTTCAGGCTGAACGGGAGAATCAATATATTCAGCATCTACAGACGGTCAAGCTGGAGACCTTGTCCCAGCCCTCGGAACTCCGACAACACGTGCCCAAACAAAGCAAACTATCCACAGCTAGGCTGCAGGTAATAACCATTCCGGCTACGCCTTTAAGTACCTTCAGTCACCATACGAGTCCTGGTCGCTCCATCAAACGACTCAAAATCACCTCGCCCAAGAGACCACCTGCACTTATGACGCGGACGGCCCCGGAACTCCCCGAACCTACTGATGATAACAATAATGACGACTACTGTACTACATGTGGAGGCACGGGTGTGTTCATTTGCTGTGACACGTGCCCCAAGTCGTTCCATCTCTTATGCTGCAACCCCCCGCTTCAGGAAATTCCTGAGGAAAACTGGAACTGCACCGAGTGCTTGGCTAAGCATGACTTAATTCCGACGAAACTGTACAAAAGTTTGGGCATGTTTGGTGGACTTATGGAAACGATCCATGGGCGCAACCCCACGGAGTTCCGTCTCCCCAAAAACCTCAGAGACACTACTTTTATGGATGTGAGCACGGGAGATGACTTCCAATACTCGGACGGGTCCATGAAACCAGATTTGCCCGTGCCGAAAAACGCTCAGCTTAACGGTTACAACAAAAACGAGGAATTGGAGGTAGATGCTTTATATGATTCCGAGGGCAATCCTCGGCTTTGTCATAAGTGCAAAATGTCGGGCTTGCAGCGACGGACGATGGTCTCATGTGACTTCTGCCCATTGTGGTGGCACTTGGACTGTCTTCCTGGAGTGGTGTGTCTGGCGAAAACATTGGGCCAAAAATGGCGGTGTCCAAACCATGTAGAGTCGATGATTCCGGCTCATTGGCTCGAACGGCGCAGTTTTAAGGATGCTTTAGTTATGGATGCTTCCGTGCAGAATAACTTCCTTCTGTTTGTGCAGGCCAACAACTTTCTCATCAAGCATAGGGAGCAGGCATACTTGGATAACGACCGTGATGTCACTTTGCAGGAGTATCTGGAAGCCATGGCCTATGTTGGAAGACATACTGCCGAATTTGAACAGAAGTACGGTAATTACTCGCAGGTGGAGTCGGAAGATGATGAAGATGTCGATCTGAACTACAAGATACCAGAGCATATGCAGAATTATGCCATCGACAAGCGAATCATGTCCAAAAGCTCCTCCAAGCTAGCCAGGGTCTTGCTTATGACCAATGGCACAGGCCAGCCATTCATCTATCGTGTGCCGGAACAGAGCATAGTTCTAGATTTCATCAATACTGCCAACGGAGGGATCAAAAAGAACATTGCCTACTATGAAGAGCATAAGAAAAGGGCTATAGACCAGGATCGGGATGCAGTTCAGATTCTTCTAGATATGCATGCCAGGGGAGATAAAGATGTGGTAAAGAGAGATTCTGGGATCACAGGAAAAGATTTTGGAGGTGCCAGAAAAGAAGAACCCAATGGAGTACCTAGTGCCTTGAAGGATTCTATGGATGGTTCAGAGACAGAAAAGACCTCGAGGACTGAGCCCAATGGAGGTAATCAGACAATTGTTACCGACAAGCAAGTCCAGGAAATTCAAAGACTCATCGAGCTCAAAGGAAAGGATAAGCTAATGGAGTTTCTTCGGAGCTAGACCTATGAACTAGGAACTTTTGCGAGTCGGAGACATTTCTGAATTTCTAAAAGACATCCAAGCAGCAGATACACGTCGTTTAAGTGGAGGTATGAGATACTAGGAGCTAGAAGTTTATTATCCTAGAAGTGGAAGGTATGATTTCCACAACACGAAAGCAGAGGAATTGATAAGGAGCGGCTGACTGAGAAATTTGGGAGGCTAGAGAGTAGCGGGATATTTCAAGAAGACGAAAATGACAAATTCCAAACACAAGAACTACAGTTCAATGAGAGGTTTTCAGGACTATATCTTGAATTTGGATGCTAAGAATCAACGTCTTACCAGAGACATTGTCTTTGAGCAGAGCCATTTTTACAGGTGGACTCTACAGTTAGGAGACATTCAGTTGTCTTAGAAGCAGACATGACTTGAAACATGTTAGAGGCTAGAAGCATTTTTGGGTACAGATGGGGTTCTTGGAGATCAACATAGACATGGTATATGATCCACTAGACTACAATGCATACTTATAATAGCTTCTTCAGTATTGCATTTCGTCTTTTAGTGCATCTATAGCATCCATACGATCGATAATTTATATCTAATAAAAAATTATGTCAACATTTCAATATTCAACATTCACCCAACCGCCTCAACTTGGAGAGCAGTCATCCCATAAGTTAGAACCATTTCTATAGTCCCATTTTATATGGTTAATATCCTACAATCAAAGATAGTTCAATGAATTCTCTACTGTCTCAAGTTTGCACAACTCTACGCTCTTTACAGTTTCTTAAAACTTACACCTACTTTGTAGCAAACTGGTGTATACTCTATAGCCTATAGCGGTTACTGTATATTACTCTATATCGTATACTCAAGCTATGCTGTTCATTCTACTCTATTTTATGCATCGTATCGTCTATACAGTCTATAATATCCAAAATAGTCTTTTTGAGCCATGGTCTTTGCACTGCAGTCTATTCTCATTCTTGAGTCGGTGTTTGCCCCGACTTTACTCTATAGACTCTTCTATGTAGGTTTGCGAAAGTTACCACGCCTGACAACAAGATATTGTTTGCATGGCAATTTTTTTAGATTGACACCTTTGAACATATAGAGGCCTAGTACAGCTATTAGCGTTTCTAGTACCTTAGGATGTTTGTTGTATGAACTAGGGACTGGCAATTGTACAGTCAGGATATGTGAGAGGCTTAGCCAGTCACGGGCTCATAACACGGTTATTTGATTGACGTTTTGCTAGCTTGAAAAACGCTTACGCAGCAGCTTCCTCATGAGTCTTTATGAGAAAACACTCATAGATTCCTTTAGTTGACTTTCTCCTACTCCCATTATGGAGCTATGCTTTCGCTGTCTGAAGCCACTACTCAATACTCATCGTATGGAATACAAGTTCCATGCAAGACTTGTGTACGCTTCTTACTTTTCCTAACCTACTTATTTCTCAGCTTTCCAGTATTTGAAAAGTATGCACCATACACACTGCGTACACAACTCGAAGGCTGCGGGGTGTCGTTGTCCCATCATTCGCGATTTTTGTATACATGTGATATAATTGTACAATAATGAACTATGTAATAGTACATTGTGAGTCAATAATGTGATGCTATACAATTGGTGTTATTCGGGATTTCACGAGAGATTTTTTTTTTTCTTGAAACTTTGTTACATTGGCGGTATTTACCTGCGTGGATCGACATATAAGCCGCACAAGCGTCGATCACATGCCACGAACTTCAGATAATATTGGCTGATATTTCAGGGTTATGTTCTGGGTAATTCCACTTGTCGAATTTCTTGACCGATATATCCGGCCGATATATCCTGACCGATATAGCCGAGATGCTTAGAGAGAAAACAATGTATTTTCAAGCCAGCCTGGAATGACCATAGTCAAATTTTTCGGATGGATTTGGACAGTTAAGTCACATTTACACGATAAAAATCTATCTTTAATTCTGACGAAATCGAAAATTTGGTCTCGTTCATTGTCGAGGAGTCCCCAGCTTTTCTAATCGTTTTCACTCGTCCTTAAGAAAATTGTCTGACTACATACCCAGTGCGAAGGATAGCTAAGGGGTTGTAGCTGCAGGGCTGATAAGACTCACTTGTAAAATCGAACATTGTAATACTTACTCTAAGGTGTGAAGGAAATGAGTAAAGCCATAGCTCAGTGCGGGGAAGCGGCATTTATTGGGGTATAATAAATGGTATAACCACATAGTCTTTTATGCGGGGAGTTTCAATTGACTCCCCCTTTTCCTTTTCTCTGTCAGTCCTTATTTGGGTAAAAATGCACTATTGTCTTTTGTACTATGTGGAAACAGACTCTTGGTGGGACACAATATGCCCGACGCAGGAAGCGTATTATAAGTGATTGTGCATAGAAGTAAATTGGCCATCAATACCCACTGCTCTATAGAACCCTATGTAGCACTGTTATACTCAAGTGCCATATTTCATCAAAACCCATATCAGACTTATATGACCAGACCATGGTTCTCTCTGGTTGGCGCACGACTCTTCTGATATATTATATATGTTATAATTATAAGCGTAATCTGCACTAACCATGGGGGCTGTTTAGGTCCTGATATAGAAACATAATTTCTGTTATTGAGAGCTCGGCAAAAATTTGCCAGAATGGAATTTAACCCCACCTGTTTCGGACTTCACATACAAAATTAAGTAATAGTAGCAAAGTGGAGTGCATAACTAGTGCGGTGCTTTAATATGATAATAGGATAGTGGGGTCGTATGGTGCTTGTATCATACTGTACATAGCATTAATATTTTCTAGTGCATTCGTGCAGTGTAGAATTGTGGCTATGATGTTTGATAAACTCATGAATATTTTTCGCCACCTAGAGTGCTCAGCAACCTAGACATCAAGATATTAAAGAGATCAAAATCATTGTGGAAAATGAAATGGACCATTTGCTTAAATACAAGATTAAAATTGAGACTTTCTGTTTCCTGTTGAGGACACATTGATACAATATGAGTAATAACTTGATGAGTGCTATGTCATTGAATGGGGTATCATGTGGAACTTTTAAGGGATGCATATTCTACAATTGTAAATTTTTATTGGTAAGATTGATCAGGTGATTAAAAGAAACTGCTAGTGTGTCATCCAGCTCAATATCTGTTAGTCATCTAGAGCTCATCATCATGCATCTCGATACCATTAGTCATCACAATGGATCTCTTTGGCCGGGAAAGGTTCGTATCCGGACTTCCCTCGGGCACTGGCATCTCTCATGCGTTCACTTGCATGATGCCAGGTGCCCAGTATTCAAGGGTACTAGAATACGAGTCTTGGTTAGTAGGATCCAGAATCACTAGATACTCAATCCTAGTGCTCGTAAGATTTTTCCTAGTATTCTTCCCCTCTAAGACCAGGTCGTCCCGACTGATTTGGTTTCTTGAGATTCCATTGTAACAGATCCACTGTAACTTACACCATCAGGTTCATAAAATGATGCAGTAATATTTCAGTACCGCAGTACTGGACGCTGTAGAACTAGATTAAGAATTACGACAGCCCACCAGTATAACTGCACTATAATAAACCAGGACTAGTTTTTAAAAACCGCCATATCGGAGAGAATTATAACCAAAATTATTTATTTACAGGTTTCACGTTTGCTAGCATAAATTGCAATTGGACTGGCTCCTAAACACAGGACAACCGCGTTACTAAACTTATAGATGAGTTAGACAAGAAACCCAATGAAACATACCGAGAATTATTGCAGATTCATCCTTTTATTCCAAATGCTTGATTTAAAGATTAGACCTCAAAAGTTTATTTCATGCTAGTAAAAGAGACACTGAAAGTTTGATTTCAACCATGAATATTCTTCGAGAATGACGCATTCCAGACAATCTACTTCTAAGCATTCCAGACATTCAGAAACTTACCTCTTTTAAATCTGCGATTCCAAATCAATTTTATGCAAAGACTTTGAGTAGGATTTTAACTAAAACTATTGACTACTTGTCAGTACCCTGTAAATAGCACTATACTCTGCAAAATTGTACGACACTATCATTCTATGACTGAACTGTAAAAGTATTAGAGTATACTGTGGGACTACTACAAATTTTAGAATACTGTATGTAGAGCTTCATATAGAATGTACCTGACTTGCTTTATCTATTCATTATTTCAAAATGCCACGTCGCCCCGGAGCTCTCTCCAATAATCGCTACATTACTTTGCTGTACCATAATATACAACTACAACATGTCTTATGTGTTAACTTAATCTATTTTCACAAATTATAAAAGAATTAGACGTTGTGATATGTGTACTGTCTAATACAATAAAAGATGCATTTCCTACTGATCTATTCACAGTTACGCTCTATTGGAGTATTGTTGCAATAGAATCATGTATGCAAAATCATACTCTCAGATTAATAAAAGCCTCTGTTTAATAAGGCTTTATACCGAAGTCATGAAAAAAAAAAAGACATCCTAGGAACCGGGTGCATTGGCACAGGAAAAGACAGTACTTAAATACGGTCGAATATCCGGGTTGATGAGGAAAAGACCCAAATCAGAAATCACTATCTACAAAGAAAACCTTTTACCAAATTAACTCTTACCAAAACTTGTGACGCATTCAAATTTTTGCGGAGGGGGGACAATACAGACACTTTTGAGAAATCCAGACACTTACTCATCTTGACAAGATGCGAAAGTTCAATCGGAGGTAAAGGTGAAGTGAAGCATATTACGTACATCGAAATAAAATTCCGAACCACCATATACTTATCTTTGTAACTTTGGTAATACAAATTGAGATCACTGCATCTCTTCTACATTGGTCTATCTTTTCTTCTATTGGTATATCACACGATCATGTGATCGATATTAAACACTATTTACAGGACCTAGGCCAGATCCAGAGGGACTTCGAGGCGAGGGATTTCGGAATCGGGGATCAGCAGAGCAGATGTCATTTCCACTAAATCCGAAAGGATTTTGCTGTGGTACTTATTGGAGCACTCCAAGGTTTTCACATCGCCCGATGTGTGGTGCACCCGGATGATACATGGTACAGCGTCGTAGTCGGCCTTCTTCTTGGGCCGGATCCGCGTGACCACCATATCCAAGTCGGAGTTATGGAACTTCAACGTTGGCAAGTTATACTTCCAGAACTGCTTCAAGCCAGCCAGTCTCTTGTAGACATTTTTACTCAAGATCACCAATTCTAGCTTGCTGATGGAGGGGCCAAATTTGAACGCGGTATTGCTGTCGCCAGCAATAATGTTCATGCGGACGCTCTGCTTGAGAACTTTGTTACTCGTACGCTGGAGCTTCTTGGTGAGCTCTTTGATCATGGTGCTGGATGGTGAAGCTTGGTGACGATGTGATTTAGATTTTCGCAATGGGTCATGTGAGCGCGCACGTGCGTGAGGTCTAAAGGTCACGTGATGTTACAAACTTGTCTCTCTTATACACCCCTAAATCGCCATTCTGTAAGAACCAAAAAAAACTTCCATTCCATTTACATATCGGACCTTTTGGTGAACACATATCTAGCTAAACTATACGAGATTCTAATATGTGCATTGCTGCATAACCTATCACTGTTATGCAGGTTTGAAATTGAGCTGGATCCATTCGTCTGTATTAGAAAGTATTGAATGTTTATAAGCCTATAAGCCCCAACTAAAAACTATAATGCATACTGTGGTGTATGGTAATTAATGCCATAGTGTCTAATTGTATAAGCCATTTATTTTATGATAGTGCATATAAAGGTAGGGTGGTGTATATAAGTCAAAAGTTTTCAGACATATAAGTCTATGGTATATGTCTGTTTCATTCTCTAGGTCTACATTTTTCGAATTTAGAGGTATTTGGTGTACAATCTCCCGTATATAGCGTGAAGTAGTGTGTGACTTTTACCTCGAGTACTGCATAGAAAGTCAGTGTCTACACGGAATTTAATTGGCTGACTTGTCTTCGCCTGTATAGTTATATATTTCTAACAGGTAATCCTTTTAGAATATTATCATGGGCCACGCCGAATAGCAGTGAGCCTTCTGCTCTAACTCAGTCAAACCTCCAAAGTCAGAAAAATTAAATTCCTCAAACAATAGAACAAATTTCACATCTCTGCAAAGTGTTTCTAATCTGAATCTGGTGAGAGAAGGCACGGTACCCTTTGACCCTTAACCGACCTTAAAGCTCCAGCAAAAAATGACTATCTAAAGAACCCATATCTGTCTAGCCATCATGGGCGTATAATCCGCTCGTACAACCAAAGCCATAGTATTGTAGCCTCGATCATGTGAGTCCTGCATAGTAGATCTCAGTCTATAATGTAGATCATTGAGCTTTTCACAACTTTTTCTTGCAGAACTCTAAACTTAAAATTTTCTTGGGCTCAAGGTTTGTAAGTAACTCAAATTGGCATTTAAGACTTTTAAAATTTTTTTCCCGGTTATTTATACTATCTTTACTGGTTCTCTATGTTCTCAGACATGTGTCTTGATAGTACAATCATGAATCTCCAATGTGAGAGCACCATCTGCTTCTGTTTTTTTATTATTTCTTTCTTCAAGGACTCAATTGACATATTAGCTGAGTGGGCGGGGGTGATCCAAGACGTTTCTCAAACATCCGCCAATAATATATCGTGTAGATTACTAGAGGTACTGATGTTTCATATGGTCCAGGCTTGACTTCATTACAAGAAAATCAGTATATTCTTGATCAATTTGTACAAATTGATTGTTTAGCCACTGAGAAGTCTTTTATATATAGTACTGTATTTCGCTGTGTGGGGTGTATCATTAGAGGTGCGTGAATATAATCTGGCACGACCTGCATACACGGTGACTCACCTAAGCGCGGTGAGTTATCGCATCATGTGACTTCTACTACTACTTCTCCCACCATGAAATCGTGTACCAGACTACTTAACAAGGCAGAACGTTTCGTACCCAAGACGGGTGTTTACCCTAAAGGCTTTGCCGTAGGAGGTATCCATGCAGGAGTCAAGAAAAACTCCCTGGCCTTGGATTTGGCTCTTCTCCACAACACCTCTTCAAATGAAGCAGTCGCTGCTGCCGTGTTCACCCAGAACAAGTTCAAAGCTGCTCCTGTGCAGGTTTCTGCTAAAATCCTTGAAACAAATTCGAAAATACAGTCACTCATTATCAATTCTGGTAATGCTAATGCCGTCACTGGTTCTCAAGGTATGCGCGATGCACAGAATATGGTGAAAGTAACAGATGAAACGCTCCAAAATCAGCCGGATTCTACTCTTGTCATGTCCACTGGAGTTATCGGCAATCCATTACCTATCCAGCTGATTTTGGAGGGAATTCCCCGCTTGGCACCGCTGAACTTGGGCTCTTCTCATCTGCACTGGTTGTCCTGCGCACAAGCCATCACCACCACCGATACTTTTCCCAAATTGGTCAGCAAAGAGTTTGAAGTTAATGGCCATACGTACCGTCTAGCTGGTCTCTCCAAGGGCGCAGGAATGATCTGCCCCAATATGGCCACGCTTTTGGGCTTTTTTGCTACTGATGCTCCTGTATCTAGTACTGCTCTTAAACTGCTTCTTTCCCATGCAGTAGACCGCTCCTTCAACTCCATTTCTGTAGATGGGGATATGCTGACCAATGATACTATCGTTGCAATTGCTAATGGTGCTGCCGGTGGAGCCACTATTGAAGACCAACCGGATAGTACTGCATACAAGGCCATCCAGTCGGAAATCACTCTTTTTGCCCAACAATTGGCCCAACTCGTGGTTAGGGATGGAGAAGGTGCTACTAAGTTTATCCGGATCAATGTCAAAAATGCTCTTTCTTACCAAGATGCCAAAACTGTGGCTCTGAGTGTCGCCAATTCGTCATTGTTCAAAACGGCCATGTTTGGAAACGACGCCAACTGGGGCCGGATCTTGTGTGCAGTCGGCTACGCCGACGTTGGCGCTGATTCGGTTAATACTGCAAAGACTAACGTGACTTTTGTGCCTACAGATGGAACAGAACCACTTCAGCTCTTGATCAATGGAGAACCGCAAGACGTCGACGAGTCACGTGCTCTGGAGATCCTTAAGCTCGAGGATTTAAACGTGGAAATTGATTTGGGCACTTCAGGTGATGCCGAGGCTTCATTCTGGACTTGTGACTTGTCCTATGACTACGTCTCTATCAACGCGGACTACCGGTCGTAGACATCTATATACAATCATACTAGACATCATATGCAGAAAGCGCTGCACAGAGCATATTCTGTGAAACAATATGATATACCATTTTACACGTTAGTAATGCGGAAGAGAGGGAGATGACTCGGAGGTGATCACATGATATGATAGTAAATGTATCATGCCGGACCACACACTTGACCAGAGTGTCCTGAGAAAACCTACATTAGATGGGGCCTTCAAGAATCAGGAGAATTGAAAGAAGAAGTGCAGAGAGACGGAATGATTTGAGTTCATAGAACCGCATATGAATGGCCTGTGAATACTTGGATTGTATATCTTCTATCTTTGGTCTAATTTTTCTGAAAAAAATTGAAGAAATGGCACACTAGTCAACACCACCCTACTCTACTATACTTCCAGTTTTAAACTTTAAAATCTATAATCTAATGGAAGTACTCTGTGAGAAGTAATGAGAGTCGTATAGGCTACTTGCTGACATTCGCACTTTCAGTCTTATTCGAATTAAAGAATTTTTTAGGGCTTATTGGTAGAAGTCGTTTGCGTATGGAAAGATGGTATTCATCTTTGACAGAGCCATTACACCAATTCTGTATGAATTTGTGGATTCAATATCTTTGTTTGAGAGTGGATCCCGTTGTGTATTTCAGCAGGTTAATCAGTGAGGTACATATGGGACGTTTTCACAGACAGTAAACAGTAAGCTGAAGAGAATACTTGACTTCAGTACTGAACATACATTTCTAGTAGTATACTCAAATATGGCAGTTCCTCCAATTTTACCCACTCGTTCATTTATCCATTTATCCATTTATCATTCATCCATTTCTCGATTTATCCGATTCCTTCTGCTTCTTTGCTGTCATGTATCTTGGTCTCCTTTCCCGAATTAATTGAATTTTCCCTCTTTGGTTTTATTCTACTTCCGTCATTTATATTGAAGTCCCTAGTCTGGCTCCATTCATTATGAATAGAGAGTCCATTGTGATGATCAGTAAGAAATGTAGGGTCAGTTTTGGTTTGTCTAAACTTGTCTAAGTTTGCCTAAACTTGTATGAGTTTGTCTGGGTCTGTCTCAGTTTGCCTGAGTTTGTCCGAATTTGTCTTAGTTTGCCTGAGTTTGCCTGAGTTTGCCTGAGTTTGCCTGAGTTTGCCTGAGTTTGCCTGAGTTTGCCTGAGTTTGCCTGAGTTTGCCTGAGTTTGCCTGAGTTTGCCTGAGTTTGCCTGAGTTTGCCTGAGTTTGCCTGAGTTTGCCTGAGTTTGCCTGAGTTTGCCTGAGTTTGCCTGAGTTTGCCTGAGTTTGCCTGAGTTTGCCTGAGTTTGCCTGAGTTTGCCTGAGTTTGCCTGAGTTTGCCTGAGTTTGCCTGAGTTTGCCTGAGTTTGCCTGAGTTTGCCTGAGTTTGCCTGAGTTTGCCTGAGTTTGCCTGAGTTTGCCTGAGTTTGCCTGAGTTTGCCTGAGTTTGCCTGAGTTTGCCTGAGTTTGCCTGAGTTTGCCTGAGTTTGCCTGAGTTTGCCTGAGTTTGCCTGAGTTTGCCTGAGTTTGCCTGAGTTTGCCTGAGTTTGCCTGAGTTTGCCTGAGTTTGCCTGAGTTTGCCTGAGTTTGCCTGAGTTTGCCTGAGTTTGCCTGAGTTTGCCTGAGTTTGCCTGAGTTTGCCTGAGTTTGCCTGAGTTTGCCTGAGTTTGCCTGAGTTTGCCTGAGTTTGCCTGAGTTTGCCTGAGTTTGCCTGAGTTTGCCTGAGTTTGCCTGAGTTTGCCTGAGCTTGTCGTCTAAACTTGTCTGAGCTTATCTGAGTCTCTCTGTTTGTCTTTGAGTTTCTGTCTGTTTGTATTTGTCTTTAACATCTCTGTGTTTTCGAATTCTTGTTTCTTTGAGTTTCTGTTTATTGGGATAAAAGGAGGACTACAAAATCAGAGGGAAATGTGAGGATTATATAGTGCTTTGGCCTGGCTGAGAATCTGGTATGCACGTTTTTGGTCGCTCCCAAAGCACGATGTCTGTCGGCTCATTGTCTTTTGTCAAGATTGTGCTAGGGGTATCGAAATATTTAGTTATCTGCAAAACAATGCAAACACAGTGCTACAATATACACTGGTAATACTGTGGCATACTAACACTGTGCTACATACTCAAAATATTCACAAATATACTGACAGTTACTGACATGTACTACACTGTACTACAATAGACAGCCATTTACTAGAACAACGAAATTGGGGTAAAAATGGGCCGGTGGGGACATTATCGCCCGGTCGTGCGCAACTCATAAACTCACTGGTTCAACCGTCTCAAGTTTAAAAACACTTCTAGTTTAAACAATACATTCAAAGCTTGAGATACCACGGATCCCGCACGCATAACATGTACATCTTTGATATCTATATCTAGTCGACTCATCGCTCGCCTCAAGCCCAAATCATGATCCTCATATACCAGACCACACCAAGTTGACTTTTGGTCCGTTTAATCTGAAACAGCTTCGAAACATGAGCTCTGATCAGCTGAATCAAACACGAAACATCTGATCGTGTGACCATCACAATATCAAGAGCAACCCCGTATCCGACCTGTCAGAAGATTCAAAATGTGGTATAAGGTCAAGTATTCTGCATTTGTTTGTCGCGAATCTGTTTAATGCTTGGACGTACCTATCACAGTCAGGCACAACACATGAAATTTTATGAGATTAGCACGTCATTAGGCTGAGAATATGTAACTAGAATTGCAATTTGAATGGAGTTAAGTTGAGATATCTGAGTGAAAGTGCACCTGACAACGTAAGAGCATACTAGGTATAGAGTAGTGCATATAAAAGGAAGTCTTGGAGTAGTGTATATAAAAATTAGTCTGGGATGAGGGCATCAAGCAAAAAAAACAATAAAGATTATATTATGGCAGTGTGGTAGTAAGGTGTAATTGTTGGAATAAGAGTACACCGTGAACGAGTGGTGAGGTAAACAATAGTCGCGATTTGCACCCGGCCGCACCTCATCTCACCGGCATGGGCTTCACCTTCCAGGACCTCTTCAGCACCAAAGACTACGCCAAAAATGTGGTTGTGATTGGGCAGCTTCTCTCGCTACGTGTCAATACTCTGTTGCCGGCTGACCTCGTGGTGTCGGATTTGAGTGGGAGTGGGGCCTACGACATCCATGACAACCGGCCTGAAATTCCCCCGGAAAACAAACAACTGCTTCTCTTGTACGCGGACAAATTGCTAGATTTTGCTCCCAAGTACCTCGCCCGAACTGGCGCTGCTCTTTTTGATGGTTCGGACGTGGACACCCAGAACTCGTCGTTCATTGATTTGTTTCATAAATACTGCTTCGTGCGGCTCCGAGTCCGCCTAGCCGTGGGCAGGACCCCCGTGGTCACTGGTATAGACCTCGTGACTGCTTGCGTGCAGTTCGAAGAATTCTGGGCCCGTTTCCGGGACTTTGCTGACCGTCTAGTGCTCGACAGGGACCTTTTGGTGAAGATGATTAAGCCTGCGTTGCGGGTGGACCAATACGACTTTCTTATTTCTCTTCCACCATTGGATTCTACGAGTTACTCGTCGCAAGACTCGTCCCAGGTGAAGATCGAGCCTGAAATCAAGCCAGAGGCCGGAAAAATCCCTTCTCAACTGTATGCGTTCTTTTCAGCGGCACTAGCGCCTCTGCAGGAGCCCCAGGGGAGTCATCAAAATCAGGTTCAGGGGGCCCAAGAAGCACCTGAATGTATTTCTATGGAGACTGACTCTTCCAAAGTTGCTTCCTTGGAGACGGATTCTTCTAAGGTCGATTCACGAATTGTTGACTCTTCCAAAGTCGACGCCCGTATTGTTGACTCTTCGAAAATTGATTCTGGTGTTTCCGACTCGTCTAAAATCGACTCGAGGGTTGGCGACTGTGCGAAACAGATATCGGATGCTAATGTACAATCCCTGTCACAGTCCTTCCTTTCCGAAAGACAAGCCCTTGAAACGCAGATCTTTTTCCACAGCCAAAATGAACATTTGCCACCTTCACAGGACCTCCTTACTCAAGTTCCTCAAACAATCGACCTTGAAGCTCAATTTCTACACAAATCGCCTGTTTTTTCTACCCAGGATAGTCAACTGGACTTTGATCTGCTGCGTGTGTCCATGAACATACAGGGAGAGTCACCAGGGAGCAAAGTTCTGCTCTCTCACCTAAATAAAGAGGTCGTCATGTATGATCATTACAAGGTGCAGGCACAAATTGTGGGTTCGGTTCCTCAAGACTTGTGTCTAGTGTGCACCAAGCTGTATATGGAAGTCAATGGCGAGGTTGTTCTTAGCGACCCCAAAATAAGGGCTTTTGACATCATCTTGGTCGATTCCTCTGATAAGAATTTGGGTCTTCATAACTCGCTCTCTGTGCACGTGCCCAGTTCCCTGGTACTTTCTTTTTTTGGCTACAAGCATACAGAGCAGCTTTATACTCGAATGGAGGGTCTAAAGGAAGACTTTTCGGCATTGTACTTTAAATACCTTGAATTTGAGGTGTCTAGGAGCATGGTGCATGACTCTGGAAGATGGACGCTCGATACGAGTCTAAAAAGTCTTAAACTTAATTAGTTTTTCGCCATTTTTTCTGAGCTTCAAAGTCCATCCCCTTGAAATAAGTTTTATTAATTGCTTCACAGTGTCTTTGCCATGTGCTGATCTATGCCTCCGTATTTACGGATGATGTTTACCACTGGCCAAGGCAAGCATCTCAAAAGAGGCAAGAGCTCGCCGTAGAATGGCAATTTGATATCTCCTCTTCTTCCAGTTCTCAAAGAAGCAATTAACAAGCGAGCCACGAACTCGGGTTCGAGCAGTGGAGCCAAAATCGGCAGAGGGTTCTCGATTTCCTGGAACAAACTTGTCTTGAGCTGTCCTGTGCATAACAATAAAGTCTTGATTCCGAGTATTCCCAGAGGCAGGTCAAGTTCAAAAGTCAAAGATTCGTGAAGACCCAAGAGGCCGCTTTTGGCAGCGCCATAAGCCCCAAAATTGGCGGGACACAGAAACGCCAATACTGAGCTCACCGTGACGACGTAACCTCTTTTCTGGCGAATCATGGCCGGCAAAAACACTTTGGCGGTATAGAAATACAGAGTCAAGTTTATGTCAATTGTGCGGTTGAGCTCGTCTATGGGTGAATCCAAAATGCTCATTGGTTTAGCCACGGCTGCATTGTTGATGAGAACCGTGGGGCTTCCGATCTTCCTCTCGATGTATTTCTGGCATTTGACCAAAGACGGATATTGTGCGATGTCACATTGGTAATAGCAAACACCTTCGAGCCGTTTATTCTGGGCCACCTTGAGGATATCCAACACAATAACTTTTCCACCCAAAAGAGCCAACTGGCGAACAATTTCATACCCCAAGCCTGACGCGCCTCCTGTTACCAAAACAAGATCGATTTCCGGCTGGTACGTGTGTCCTAACAAGTTAAGAATGCACAGCATGAGAGATAGCAAGCCACTAGCTATAGTTCTAAGGGAACAGTGGTGAATTAGGGTCGCAATTAAGATTGCGAGTGTTTCTAAAGAGTCCTGATGTCTCAAGGTCCTGGAAAACGTTAAGGTCTTTAGGAAGTTTTAAAGTCTTTGGTTTTGGTGTACAATTGGTGGGACTAGCAAAATGGGTGCAAAATGTGCGACAAGCGTGCGACAAGAGTGCGCACACTCCACCGTCCCAGTAACAGTTCAAGAGTACTTTTTTTGGTCAAAAGCATCTCAAACTTCGAATGCTTTAAATCATGATATTGTACTTTTTTGTATGGTTTGTACTCTTATAATATACGTTATAAATGTGTGACAGATAGTTCTACTATGGCTAGTACAATACATAGTAGAGTATAGTTAGAGTTCGATTGGAAAAGATTGCATAGTTCCAATCTCCCGTTTCTACAACCGAGCTGCTAGATTGCTCTTTAATTACTTCACTATAAGTGAAAGATATGCCTCAGTGTTATTTGGATTTTGTTCATTGCTTTAGCATTATGTTATCTTTTCCACTAATCTGTGGAAATGAACGAATTCCAAAACCAGTCTCATCTCCCAACAAAAATGTCTCAAATAAGATAAGAAAAAAAAACCTGAAAATTAATGCGACCTAAAATTCCAAAAATAATTGTTGAAGTAAGATGGGTGATTCCCGGTGTACAACGTCTTGTAGAATATGCAGGACACGACCGGGACGTCACTTGAACCCGTCACCACTCAAATCCTAATTCAATTATAGTTTATTGAAAAGTGTATCTCTAGAATCCAAGGGGTTTTTATTGGACAGGCATTAATTGAGTTAGGCTTGGAGACACTGTAGGTCGGGATAATGTATGATCTAGACTATTTGATGTTATTTTTAAAAAAATATCTATATGTAGAAAACCACGGTTTTCAAGCCGTCCAGAAGCCCTAAAGAATTTTTTTCGAGACTTAATAAAACCATAACACCCCTTTGTAGGAATAGGAGCGAACCTCAAGATTGTGTGCGCAAGAACAAAGATATTTTGTGTACTATTTGATGTGGTAAATAAAAAGTTATTCAGTAACTTTATATTTCTACAGAGCTGTCATCGATACACTTTATCATTCGGGACATTTTGAAATTCATAATTTTTAGTGAGTAATATAGTAAGTAGTACCTCACTAAATTATTCTCTGTCCATCTTCACAAACATATTTGAAAAATTAGGAAAAAAAGCATCACCTTTGCCACTCAAAGAAAATTTGCTACATAGCAATCTGTCACGTTCGAGTATAAAAATGCCTAAAAATACTTCCCAAAATCAAAATGGAAGTATGACGAAGCTCAGGCTAATCTTGACCCCCAGTAATGACCAGACCTGATTGTTCCACTCTAATTACCTATTCCCACAAGTTAAACCAGATTGCAGAGTGATGTACATTGCGAATATACGGTACAAATTAATGGTACAGTAGAGTCTAAAGATATAGCAGTCTCGTGACTGGTACCATCGTCCTGCATATAACTTCAACACCTGTATATATTGGAAATACCGCATGTACACTCAGAAACCTCTACACCCTTTCCCCACATCCCACCAAATATGGATCCACCTCAGATCCTCCGCATCAAGAGAAAACGGGGCCAGGACCCGCTCCAGGCGTTGATCCTCGGTGACCTGCAGACTGCCAAACGCTCCAAACCTCTGTCCCCAAAAGGCAATACCACGCCACACCCCCTCGGTTCCAGGAGCTACTATTTTCACTTGGCAGACACAGATGACCACGTGACGCAGTCCAACTCGGAAGTTTTGGCTTCGGTGCTTTCAGAGGCCAGAACAAAGGGTTCCAACAAACGCAAACGGCAGTTTGTGATTCCTAAGCAGCAAACTGAAGAGGATACCATTATACCACATGAACTAGCAGAGATGCTAGATGATTTGGTGGTAGAAGATGTTCCTCGCGTGAAAAAGAAGCGAGGAAGAAAGAGCGGTTCGGGTGAAAATGACGACAGGAGTGAATATTTGGGAAACAGTCGAAATTTGGGTCAAAACAGTCAATTTTCGAGTGAAAACACTCAATCAACTTCAAACGCCCAACATTCTTCCACAAATTATACCTCAACTACAGAAGAGTTGAATCAAGACCTTTCTTCAAAAGACGCAGACTACGATGACTATGTCTTTGATGTCTATAAACTCTCAACAGCAGAAACATTGACCAACGCAAATTATCCTCTGTCTCAAATAGGATATATTCGATTTTACGATGATGAAGAATTCGATTTACTTCAACTGGACGACGAAAATAGGTCCCAAACCGCGATTCTTTCCGATGACGAAGATTCCAACGCAGAATCGTTCTACCAAAACGATTACCCCGAGGACGAGGATGCAGGAGGGCATAGTGACTCATACGAATATGAAGCCGAAAACTATGGGCCAATTATTGTGGATTCAGTTGAAGGTGCAGAGGCCCAGGCATATTTGAGTGGCCATGTGCAGGCAGATATGGCCGAGCCACAACATTATGATGATTTGTACGATGATTTTTTTGATGAGGATGGGAACCAGGTGGCCGATTTGTTACCTGGCGAGGACTTTGAGCGCCAGAACTTTTTTGCTAATGAGGATGACGATGCCTTGGCTATTCACAGAGACCGAATTTTTGGCCGTCTCCAGAAAATGATTCTGGAAAAGTAAGCACTCCTCCATTCGTTAGCTTCAAGCTCTGAACTTGATGTTCTCTGTCTTTCCTGCATTGGTTCATTTTCACTGTTCATTTTCACTGTTCATATTCGCTGTTTATTTTCATTGATTCAATATCATTGGGTCAATTCTATCGAGTCGTGTGTCGTTCTTGGCCTCATGAATCTAGTCAAATTGACAAGGTACTCAAACAATCCAAAGACTTCAAGTACCTTCTGATTACTTTATGACCTGAATAGCTTCTAGTCATTCTACGACTTAATTACCTGCTCTTCATTTGATCACCGAATTACATTGGCGACTCCTCGAGATTTTCAGATATCCTATATCAAGAACTCAAGATTCTCTCTCTTGGTATGATGATACTATTGCACTGACTCAGTATGACCAGGATCACGAAAAAAAATGGGTGCTTTCGAGAACCTCGTCAATATCCAAAGTTCCTACTTCGGGAGCTTTAAGGATTTTCACCGGCACCAAAAGTGGCATATGGGACGCATATGAGATTTTCACATCTGCTGTCTTAGGGTCACAGTCATCGGAATAAACCACGGTATGCCGAGGTGCGGGGACTCGAAATAGGAGTTCGGGGTTGTAAGCTTGCACTAGCTGCTCAACATGCAGGTTGCCCATGATTTCGATATTCAAGCAGAAGTTCCATTGCTGTAACCTAGCCGAAACCACACCTCCCTTTTCATGTAACTTGGTTGTATCGTCCTTAATGATCTCATTTTCTGTGTTTCTTTTCCCCTTATTTGTCGGGTTTTCTGTCTTTTTTTTCCACTCAAGAACCTCGTCTTTCCTTTCTCTGTATTTTCCCCTGATTTCACTCAAGGCTGCTAAAAATTCGCTATTTCTTTTCTTTTCCACCCAAACTAGCTGCTTACTATTTCTGTTCACATGCCTTAAGTCTAGGCGGAGATTCTCAAGGATTCCCGATCCATGAAGCCTCACGAACTCCTCTCTTAAAACCTTTGAGAGAGTTTTGACTGAGGCTGCATGTGTCCAGTAACTGTCATGCACTCCCACAAAGGTTACATCTCGTTCTTTGCACGCTAGACTTGTCATCACGAGGTGCATGGCGTCGATAGAGTGGATGAAGTTTGGGGCAATAGCGTTCCGGGATTTTTCAGCGTCGATGGGTGCAGCTTTTGCATCGTCCTGTAGTGTGAGTTTCTGTAAGGGTGTTTTAACGGTTTTGGTCCCTCTTTTTCTGTAAAGCTGGATCACCGGGAAGCCTGAGAGGGATGACCACATCATGGGTCTCCAGCGAGTTTTTTCAAAAAAATCAATTGTGGTATCAGTTCCTGGTTTCTGGTTCATATAGTGTGCATGCTCTTTTTCAAAAGCCTGGATACACCGGTGACAATTCTCCACCAACCAAGTCTGGATTTTCTTGGCTCCTGAAAATAACTCACTGATGGACCCGAGCACTTGGCCTGCAATGTATGATGCCAACTGCATATGATTCGCTTCCAGATCAAGTTGTTCCACACCCCCTGAAATATTCTTCTTCGAACTCTCTATTTTTTGCATGATTTGCCGGTAGATCTGGTGAGTGGCTCCAAACTTCGTGACCCCGTAAACTGTTGTCATGACGGTTTGCTTAATGAGCTTTCTGGATAGAAAGTGTAGGGCCATTTCAGACATGAGATGGGAATCGTCTTGAATGCGCTTTTGGACCAACTCCAATACAGTCACATAAATGTCTTGTCGCTCTTTCGCCGGGAGGACATTGACGGATTTGGCCGCATTAAGATCACCTCCAAGTGCTGAATAATGCTGAAGCCCATTACATGAACCATCTTGGTGAACGGGAATATGGCTTATGTAATCCGCCACATTTCCCTGAAAGTCCCAGATTTGAACCAATTCGCGACATAGGGCCAAACATTGCCAGGGGGTGTCGGCCTGGAGCCACCACGAATCTTTGGTCATTGGGTTATCGTGGGATTGCCGGATGTTTCCCTGGTTGTTTTGCACAAAACGCATCGCCTGCTGCATATCCATTTTGGTCTTGCAGAACGCATTGGCCATCTGGTAAACCAACCAATTGTATCCAGACTTACCAAGCCTCATCCCGCTGTCAAACATCAACAAACCACGTGCCAAATCGTCTCCATGGTACGAAAGAAATGATACACCTGGGTACACGCGGCCGCGGAAGTCCGTAGAATGCGGAAAATAGAACGTATGACCACAATAGGCATTTGCAAGTTGCTTGGCCATATTGTAGTTGATGCATAAGTTGACTGCATCGTTGTACGTCTGTATGGAAAGGTCCCGGTGGGTTTTCCAAGAGCTGTACTGCGTGTAAAACGTTTTCTGGTCCTCAAAATCTTCCTCACGAGGTCGCGGTGGGACGGGAGTCCGAGGGATCTTCTTGATTTTTAAGGGAGCTTTAAAAAGCTTCAGGGCCATTTCGTCGTTTTCCCATATCTCGTTTAGGGCTCCCATAATGTATGGATTTATAGTCCACGGAACTGAGCTCATAGCATTGAGAGCTTGGTATACGGAAGAGAGCTGGCCAGTTTCATGGGCCCTGGAAAAATACACCCCTAATGCCTTGGGTTCCAGTGATTTAACCATATCCAATGTATTATTGAGAAAGCCTCCTTGTTGGGGGTGTACCCATTTTTTGGGAGGGTGAATCATGGGTAAGTCGAAAGATCCTGCCTGGAAGAAGAGCTGATAATTTCTAAGAGCTTCGGACATGTTTTCGTTCACTTTTATAGCACCAAATCTTTTGTTTCTGGCCTCATCCCGAATATGAAAAAATTCAAATACTGGCTGGGGCCCTGCTTCGTCAAATGTACATGATTCGGGGACTTTAAGGGACTCGACCAAGATGTGGATTATGTGACACGCGTAATCAAGAAGGCTTGTTTCTGAGAATACCACATTCTCCAAGCCGTATGTTTTGGCCAACTTTTTATCGTGTCGAATTAAGCCCTTTAATGAATGTGTGATCCGCATAGCCACGGGGAGCACTTTGGCATGAGGCAGCGGAAGAGTAGCAAAAAGCATGTGTGATAGTGTGAAGGAAACAATAAAGGAAGGTGAAATATGGGTATGAAGAATGGGATGGTGCAGGATAAGCTCTCGGTTATTCTGGACTCGAGCAACGCCAATTTTGTGCCAGTTTTGAATCCATTTTTGGTGCACTGCTTCGAATTGCAGTATTCGCTGGTAGAGTGTGGTGTGTTTGTGAATTGCCACGGAATGTTCTTCAAGAATAAGCTGTTTCTGGTAGTAGAAATCGACTTTGGCAGCTTCGACTTCCTTACTCGAAACTGCGTGATTGTCTGCACTCTTGTGGACGAAAACCAGGGCTGCTATCTTTTCTAGGGTTTGGAGCCGTTGCGCCAATTTGAAATCTTGAAAATCATCGAATCTGGCCTTCTGGATAAAGTCGCAAAGACCATTGAAATCAAGAAACTGGCTGCCCCCTTTAGCCTGGCTCAAACACTTTTGTAAATAAGCCTGTTCAAGACTCGGCCTTGCATTAAGTACTTCATTGGGGTCCTCTTGCCGGCCAAATATCACATTGAATTCCCGGATAAGCTGCAACTTGCGTTTTTTTAATACCGCAAGAACCTCTTCAGGGTCTATTTGTCTTGTTTTTTTAATCTCCTTCATATATTCTAGAAGGTTAAGAGCACTGAGCCGCTGGCCCCGGGCCCCATGTATCAGGGACATTGCTTTAAGAATAGCCACCACGATCAATCTATTGACTTGAGCCATGTCATCATCTTCGCTCCCCTTTTTCACTTTCTCCATTCCGTCATCACCCCTTCTTGAATCCGCCTTTCTTTTGGGAATTTTGCTTCTAACTATCCCCTGGCTATACTCTTGAAGGATTTCCCTGAGCTGGATCATATTCATGGAGGGCAGGTCTATCACGTGATTCAAAAGTGTGATCAAACAGCACGTATAAATAGAGGAATCCGGTGAAAATTGGAGTGGTTTACCCGTACTTCTGAAGCGTTTCAAAAGCTCTAATGACTCTGCAATGTCCTGAGTGAAAACCGCCTGGAGAAACCGGTTAACGAGGGCACGGGTAGTAGCAGATGTGATTCTAGCATCATGTGAATTGGTAAGGGAGGACGCCACTTGAGTTTGGTTGATCTCAAGGACTTTTCTAGCGGCAGATATCTGCTGCTCGTTTATTAGTGTATAAGCTCGAGAACCAACTAGGCGGCAGAATCGAGATCGTAGCATGGAGAAGACATGAGTAGATGGATTGGAGAGATGGTGCGGGTGTATACAGGATAATGAGATGTAGCCTTCCAGTTCCGCATGAAGAGCCGCGGAGGTAAACTAGAGAATAGGGAATTCGCGAAAGTTTTGTTTGATGGTCTTTTGCTTAAGCTTCTGTCATGCAAAAAATTGCTTCTTGCTAAAATTGAGGCGTTTTGAAATATTGTATCATGTGACTTGCTGAAGTATTATTTCATGTGAATTTTTAAATGATGACCAAGCATCAAGCAGGATGCACACAAGTCAAGTAGGCGTATTTCAAAGGTGTGATCTTTGAGTTCATATTTCACTGATCGTTCAAAATTCTTTTTCAGGTAACGATATAAAATAAGGGTGGAATGGTCCTTCTTATATAGAGCAGCCAGGTTACACAAAAAGACAGAATATGCACGATTGATCGTTTTTGTGACCACCGCGCATGGGGGTTCCGTGTAGGATTCTCTATAAATATGGGAAGAATTTTCCATAAAGGTTTTTGTTGACTTATTTTTTATAAAAATAGGTGAAGATACATGAATCAAATTTTCATGGATGAATGACTCCATACAAATCTTGAGTGGCGCTCTCCCAAAATAATAAGAGCCGAGAGTCGATCAGAGAAAATACCAGAAGCTGAAAATATATACTACTCACCTACGTCAAATGAAGTCATACCGAGAATTACCAAAGTTATACAAATACTTAATAGCTGAAATGTGTCTACGAAGAGACCTAAGCATAAGCTTACTTCACAGGAAAGTATATCATTAGTACTGTATAGGACTGTTAGAGCCAGGCCATAAACTGATTATAGTGTAAAGACAAGAAAAATTACGGATCCATTGCTATCGATTAAAAATATTTTTATCTGTTCTATTCGTGTCCCTCGTACTGGCATCTCCAAGTTTTCTAACTTTTGTGGTTTTTGCTTATAAAAAAAAGTGATCGGAAAAATCCTTCAGGACAAGACTATAAAGAGTGCCGTCTTAGAATTGTGTCGAGCTTCGATCTAAAGATATGATAGAGTTTTGACCCAGAGCTTCATACTGTTGACACATGATTGTACATAAGTCTCGATCAGGTCTCAGTCAACAACGACTTATGAAAACTTTTGCCAGTATGTGCGGCTGGAATACCTTTGCTGCTTTGGAGAGGGCGATAAAGGAAGTGACTCAATGGCTTCCAGACACAACAATATAAGCGGAACATGAAGTTGGTCTATTGCTTAGAAACGGCCTATGGAGTCATGTCTCAGTAAACTCATTATTCCGGTGAATGCTTAGACCTCAGAATCTTAATCAACCATCAGACACCAAGTCAATAAGAGTCTCAGGCGTTTGGTTCGAATTTCATTCAAGTCTGGCTCAAGTCTCGTTCAATTCTCGCTCAAGTCTCGTTTAAGTCTCGTTCTAGTTTGAGTCCAAGTTTTAGTCCAAGGCTCATTCTTAATGCCAGCCTCAAATGAGAAAATCCGAATAAAAAATCTGATTAAGGCTCCATGTCAACGTTCCTGGAAATTCCAGATGGTAGTAATGAATAAAAAAAATCTTAAGATTTCAGCAAGATCTCAAGATGTTAGTGAATGTCACATTTTGACATATATCCGTTAGTTGTCAACATAATTTCTCAGTTATCTCAAGTCTCAATTGAGGTCTCAATAGAAGTTCAATACCAAGTCCCGATATGTATCTCGAGAAGTCTCAGTAACCCCGCCAAAGCAACCAATCAGAAATCTTTATATTAAAATCATCAAGATTAAAAAGGTCTGTCCCCACTAGATCTTCGTCAGTTAACTCAGTTATTAATTGAGGTCTGAATATTAAAAGTGATCGATGGAAACTGCAGGAAATCGGCAGCCACATAAACATCAACGCCAAAACTCAGGAGAATACCCCTAATGATGCCTGAGGGCAAATAAGCATACGCACGGGCCTTGGCCAAGGTGTCCTGCATCCCCGCACCGCTATCCAAACCACTGGTCAACCTGTAATTTGTATCTATAAGCACAAATGTTCCACGGTGATTGGTCCGAAGATTATCCATTTGTTTGCCGTAAAGACACTTCCATGCGTCTCTGCATATGAACTTCATGATCTCAAGTATATCGCTGATCCGAGCGTGGTTGGGAGCCCGGTACAGCAAAACCTCCGTGAGTTTCCGCCCCAACTCGAACCCATACATCTCGATCCGCAAGGTACACGGCTCCCCAGAAAGATGCAGACTATCGATAGCGGCCACGTGGCCGGGTAAATCCCCGGGAATACTCGATAACGGCGTATCAATCCGGGTGTACGGGTCTGCCTCCTTCAGATCTTTATTTTTTTGCTGGTCTTCGAGTTCCTGCGTCACTCGGACCGACATTGGAACCATTTCCTGGAGAAGGAGCTGGAGACATACCGCGTTGACGTATTGGGGAGAGTCTAGTAGATCCAGCATAGTAGGCTGGCGGTATGCAAGGAGCCGTGGAGGTTATGTGTATATATGCAGGTAGTTGTACCTCCTTTATTAATCTATCTTTAACTATCGGGTCACTTTAACCAGTATGTAGCGGCGGATAGTGTGGAACTGGTGTACCTACAGTGTGGTTTTATAATGTATGGAGGTGCACGCATGGGTGCGAGGTGTACGGGTGTAAAGCTGGGGCCGTGGAAGACATTGAGCTTTAGATCCAGAATTGAAAATTTTTTTTTTTTCCTGTGCTTTGAAGACAGTGTTGCAGTAGTGGCTTTGCCTGGAAATTAAGAGGCACGTAGATATTAATCTATGAGTGTACATAGTCTTGAGTTTGTAGTAGATCGATTTGTAGCCGTAGGGGTGTAGTGGAGCGTAGAGTGGAGCGTAGAGCACCCTGATGGCTCTGAATAACTATCCAAAAGTGATGGCTTAGGACTTCGACTCAGGGTAATTTAAGTACTGTTTCCATGGCCTGTTTACTGGCTCCGTTCAATTCTGGTATGTCATCTGTCTCTAATCCTGAAGTAATCACCCAGGCATTTTTTCTAGTCAAAGGTATATTTTTACTAAGACTACTGTTTGTCTTATTCTGTCTAATGCTACTGGTACTACGTAACTGTCTAATACTCTTAAACTGCCTAATACCCTTTAAATGTCCACTTTCTAATTTTTAGTTGTTTTAAAGAATGAATCCGATTATAGTGATAAAAAAAGGTTAGTATTGCTTAAAAGTATTGATCTGTCATCTCGAGTCGACTCTTTTAATACATCAGGACAGCAGTAGTACACGCAACAGTATAACAGCTACCACATTCAGAAGAAAGCTTATTTAGTATTAAATTAGCGAAGCAGAAGCACGTGAAA
Organism: Metschnikowia hamakuensis; assembly: GCA_002370815.1. Lineage (NCBI taxonomy): Eukaryota > Fungi > Ascomycota > Pichiomycetes > Serinales > Metschnikowiaceae > Metschnikowia > Metschnikowia hamakuensis. Next base: position 53,207 of record NKZZ01001549.1, read on the forward strand.
AACTATATGAACGTTACAGTATAAGTGAAGAATCTAAATTGAAAAAGAACCACACATCATTTACCAAAAGAGGGAAAACAAAACTCATTGGGGAAGCGATTATCGGATCAAATTAAGAATGATAAATAATAATGAAAACATGAACTTTAACTATTGGAAGATCATGACATATATTATGGCGTACTTATAAAACAGTACACTCCTACAATTCAGCATTAATTCATATATGCCACTTTATACCAAATTGTATAATCAGCTTATAAAAACGTTATTTCAGTTACTGATTTACTCCAAAGCTGTAAAGAAATTACCAAGAAAAATCAAACGAGTTGAATAAATTTATCAAACCATACTGAAATATTTACTTCAAGACTTAAAATCGCTACACAACGATACTCTATTGATTTATGAAGGTTGACCAATTCGGTTTATCTATTTACACAGTAATTATGATATCATCAATTTTACTTTTGGTTTTTCAGTATTGGCGTTGGAGAAACTCCAAAGGTCTAAGTGTCTCAGTAATCCTCATTAGTCTTTTACCGAGCTCAATTCCGAAAAAAACAACTGATATTAAAAATGGACGTTTCAAGCCTTGTAATTGAATAGTGTGTTTTCAGAGTAGAAGGAAAAAAAAATGTGTAAATTTTCTTACTTAGAGTCTCCGAGGTAGTTCAGTCGGGCCGTTGCTATATGCAGGATGCCAAAATCTAAGAGAACAATTTCCTCTTTTATTCCAAATTTTCCAATCGAGCTTGTAACTTTTTTAGTTATACTTGTGCTTATCTGCGAAATAATATTTTTGTTGATATTAGGTTGATTGGCACCAGGAAATTCACACTTATATCGTGTCCTGCATAGTGGCCCTATAGTACCGGCTTTGAGACCCGATAAACCCACAAGCTTTATTCTTCAAGCTCAAAATAACAAATAGTGCGGCAAGCAGTCTATGACCTGGACACATTTGAACCACCTTCATTCCATTTCAATTCCTCGAGCTCTTGCGTTTTCGTAATTGGGTTAAGAGCCTCAAATGGGTAGTGTCCGTCCACCTGCATATACCCCCTTTGCACGGTTCCACGAGCTTTGGCTGCGAACACAAACCACTCCCTCATACTCTATACTCAACTCTTTGAATTTTCTCTTTTCACTCAGGTCTATGTTTCCGGTAGAGAGACCTAGCAAGCTCAACCTTCCTGGAACCTATGCCCTCGGGGCCTCCCACAAACCCGCAAAGCCCACGGTGGTGAAGCTTTCCAGCGGGGAGAAGGTGCAGTTGCTTTCGAGCAAAGCTGCACAGAGACACAGCCGGTGCTTTGATGGGGAAATCATTCACGCCATCCCGCCGGCCCGGTCTTCGAACAGCCCGGAAATGGTCATCCGGCGAGACCGACGGGACCGGCCGTACCTGTATGTAAGTACCAACCTTGATAGCCAGCTCCAGGCACTTTTATTAGAGCTTCCTGAGGAAAAAGCTCCGACGAAAGTAAAAAAACCAAAAAGTCCTAAGACAATCAAGGCACATGACGAAACCGTGTTGGAAGCGGACTCTAAAACTGCGTCCCCGGCCTCGAACCCGAACCCTAAGACCCATAAGCACAAGCAAGGAGAAAGTAGTCTTCATGGTCTGCGTGAAGGCTCGGCCAAATTGGCTTCCAAGCAAGAGGATTCCAGTTCGGCCAAGAGTTTCAGTTCCGACCAAAAGTCCAGTCATAATCCCAGTCAGGAGTCCAGTCACAAGTCCAGTCACAAGTCCAGTCAGAAGTCCAGTCAGAAGTCCAGTCAGAAGTCCAGTCAGAAGTCCAGTCAGAAGTCCAGTCAGAAGGCCAGTCAGAAGTCCAGTCAGAAGGCCAGTCAGAAGTCCAGTCAGAAGGCCAGTCAGAAGTCCAGTCAGAAGGCCAGTCAGAAGTCCAGTCAGAAGGCCAGTCAGAAGTCCAGTCAGAAGTCCAGTCAGAAGTCCAGTCAGAAGTCCAGTCAGAAGTCCAGTCAGAAGTCCAGTCCTGTGGAGAAGGCTAGTACCGTGGAGAAATCCAGACCCGGTCACAACGGTATTCAAGAATCCAAGTCCATCAGAAGAAAGCCCGATTTAATGGAGAACTCCGAAAAGTCGAAATCAGAAGTGGAGTCAAGCTCTGAGGAAGAACCCAATGTGCCAGACGGGTTCAGTTCGGAGGTTGGTTTTGATTATGAGTTGGGATCCAGCTCAGCGGTAGAAGGTGATTCTCGTGAGGGATCCACATTTGAAGGGTCCAGTTTCGAGGCCGAAGGAACCAATTTCCTAGAGATTAATTCTGACATAGGGTCCTCCCTCGGGTCCTCCCTCGGGTCCTCCCTCGGATCTCGGTTTCGTAGCCAAAATAATCTCCTCCAAGACCTCGGGTTCTCCGTCTTCGACGACTCCGGCAGTGACGCAGGGGCTCCTTCCAAAGGCTCTGACGGAAGCGTCCCCGCTAGCCTGGGCGGGGTGGAAACGGTGTCGCCACATGCAGGGACAACATTCTCTCCCACCAACCGGAACCAAGCAGACACCCAGCTCCAAATGACACTAACGCTCAAGGAGATTAAGCAAAGCGAACATATTTATATTCGCAGCTTGGCCCTTCTCCGCAACTTCTTCGTGGAACCCTTGCTAGTCAAATGTGTGGGCATGCAGATTACATGCACGCCGCTCTTGCACATGGACACGATTATTCAAGCCCTTATATCCAGGCACGAAGAGTTCTATGGCCGGGTTGTTCAGGCCACAGGAGGATCAACACGAAGGAGCCGGCTCCAGAAACTCCACAGTTATGCAGCCCTTGCCCAGACACTATTTGAAGGGAATGCATACGGAGACTACTCGGCGTATGCAGAGCTCATTCTTACCTTGGTGGAAAAAGAAGTTTCCCCCTTTGAATCGCCTTACATCAAAGGGCTCCAGACTTTCTTGGAGCAGAACCAGCCCAAGGCCCTGTGTATGGATTTATCCGTCAGCAGCCTCTTGCAAAAGCCTATGGGCAGGATCGCCAAGTACCGGCTATTTCTCACTTCACTCCACAAAAATGCACCAGGAGATCAACTAATTGAGGAAGCTCTGGAGGCCCTTGATGTGGGGCTCAGGCGGATTAATTCCGAAATCAGTACCCGCCGCGAGATGCAGTCGCAGACGTACCAACTCGTTCCGAAGTTGAAGTCTGTTCCTGTAGAGTACTTCGGAATCATGAGAGGGCATGTGGTCGACTTGGAGGCGCTATGGCTTGTATCTGAAAGGAGACACGGGCTGTTTGAGCCGGTGTCACATGCCGTAGAACTCGTGCTCTTCGACAATCACATGTTGGTGCTTGACCTGAGATCTAAGTCCTCAATTTTCGTGATCCCGGGTGCAAATTGTCTTGCTATGGAGGATGAAGACAGAGGTCTTTGTTCCTCGGAAGATAATGTCTCCAAGGTCCGTTTTCAGGCTGAGGACTGCACATATGAGATTTTGTTCAAGGCTCAGTCAGCCCAAGCTTACCAGTCCTTAGTACAGCAGCTAAACGTATTCGACTCTTCGGTGTACGAGACCTTCAGCAATGGTGATTGCTTTATTGAGACGCCGATTGCCCAATATGATGTGGTTTCGGAGATTTCAGCCACTCTCAAGAAGTATAAGCACTCGTGCTACTTCCGGAAAAAGTACGATGCCAACCCGAAAGAGTCACGTTCAAGGGGAGAACCAATTTCTAGGTTCAAGTCCATCACGGCCTTACGCAACCGTCGGTTATGGTAACATGTAAATTTATGAAGATCACATTCTAGTCGGTAGATCAATCATTACTTGAGATCCTGTCTTCTTCAAAGCAATTAAATGTTCTGACCATTGAACTAATGTTGTCACTCCCACGATACTTCACGATTGCCAGCATGTTAATAAAGCGATTGCAGTTGGTCATGGTAAGGAATGTTGACGTCGATCTGAAGCAGGGAAACCGTGAAGGCTTTTTTCCAAATATTGCATAGCAACCGTATGCACTTCTTGAATGGAGCTTGTGGCGGTAGACTCGATACAAGAAACAAATATCTCACTCTTGGTCCAAATTATGGTTTCATGTAATCTATCTCGGAAAAAAAGTTTTCTATAGTAGATCCCCTGATATCACCGGTCGACTTGATCAAGATCAGCAAAAAACACTTCTCGAGATCTTAATTTTTTTCCCGGAAGTATAAACACTTCAAGAAGCTGAATTTTTTTGTAAATTGTGCTGGTGTTTCTAAGTATAAATGGTTCATTTTAGTATCAATAGTCAATAGTCAGCAATTCCTGGTCATTAGTCAATAGCCAATAGTCAGTAGCCAGTAGGATCCAATAGCATTCAGTGGACAGTACCATAAACCACTTCGGGTGCTCTTTATTGAATCCACTTGGAGCATTCAGGTTTGTGGAAGTTTCAATATTCAGCTAGAGCCTTTACTCCTAAAATTAAAATTAAATGGCTTTAAATTGGGGGAATCCGCTGCCTTAAATATTTCGCACCCCGCCGTTCCTGCATGGCTGGTGGCTGCAAATAAATAGGGCGGGGTGAGAAATTGTTTATAAAAAGCACACCCCCTCACTTTAGAAATGTCGCACTTTCTTTCCCTTGTTCTCCTCTAATTTATATTTCTTTGAAACTATGCTGTCCTTTTTTTTAATGTATTTCAAGGACTCGTATCACGGTGAAACCATGAAATCTGTCGGTTTTTTCAATTACGATCATAGGATGATTCTCGTGGGTGTCAAACCCATAAGCCCAATTGGAGATTGAGTTGCATGACATAAATGGATTCCAAGAATAAATTCAAGAAGCTGTCCATAAATTTGAGGTGTTGTTTACACGCAATAAGAACTTTTTCATGAAAAGTCTGCTAGCAAAATTATTCAGCTAGCCAGAAGTATACAGATAATTCAGAGTCCATTTTTGATAATTGAATACCTTTAATTTTTGCTAATACTTCAGTTGTGGGGATAGATACAGGTCAGTCCGTCTATAAAAAGTGATGGGCTAAAGATGCTGAAATAGGTGCCAAGAATATCAGACTTATATTAGTGATTCCACTTAACTCATTAACGGAATAACAAATCCTTTACCGATATAAACGCTTTGCAGCATTACCGTAATTCTTATGGAATTATGAAAGTTCAAGAAAGAGAAATTCCAGAGGCATAACTTTTAATGCTGCCTCCGAAGGAAGAGACAGCAGTGGTCAATACTTTGAAATCATGATGCCATATCTTAATCAAGTGTTTGAATTTTGCCCTAGGAGTAATCTTCCATTCTGTATTTCCCTACCTGAGACGGATTCACCTTGTACCCAAAATTTAGAAACCTCCATTCATCACACCAAAATCCTAATAACTGTTTTCTTCAAGAGCGTAATCTGCTTCCTCTTTCTTGCGTGGGCCGATTTCCACCTGCATGTGTTTGTTGCTTACACGTCATTTCCAAAAAAGAACTTAATACTTCTCAAAGTTATAGATAGTGACAGTATACTTTATTGGATTAATAGTACACGTTCTTGGAAAGTGACTGTATAGTGTAGTGTAGTGTAGTGTATATAGTGAAGTGTAGAACACTCGTCTAGACAGGTGACGTTAAAGACCGCTTCAAACCAAAATATTGCTTTGAACAAACAGGCGATCTTAAAGTAAAATACTACTTTGTGGTATTAGTTTGGGATGGAGTAGTTATTGGATCATATTGGATCTCGGCCTTGTATGCAGTACCATCTCGGTGAACAACTCTCGAGACTCTTGGCGTCCGAAAGATGAAAAAGCACGGGCATTAGAGTATTAGTATACGTACTATTATAGACCATGGATACTTCTGGGTAGCAGCTGTATAGCTTGCATTGGCGAAATGTACTATGGCTGTTGGTACTGTATAGTGGCACGACCTAGCTATACATAAAAGCCTAAGGCTATGGTTCTTGGTACTCTTTGATACGTGGTTTTTAGGTTTACTTATGAAAGCTTCTGAACTTCTTGTCTAACATTAAAACAACATCTGAAGCATCTGACCGGCACAAATGTGCATATCTTAACAAATACACTTCACTGAAGTCTTTCACAGCTTAGTATTAAAAGAAATTGACTATAGTTGCTTCGAAATCTCTACATCTTCGCGTGAAAACATCCAAAAAGAGCCTAGATACACTTACATCGATTATAGCCTGAAGTGTTTAAAAAAAAAGTCTACAAATGTCTAGAAACTTCCTGAAACTCTGAAACTCAGTTAAACGCTCTGAGACTCCCTGAAACTCCCTATCTCCCCAAAGCTCGTAAAACCCTTCAAAGATAGATTTAACACGAGCTTTCAAGTCAATATCACATGTCATCTACACTGAATCGAATTTAAAACAACCCTGAAACACTCCTCTAAGATCTACACTTACCTATTCATCCGGCATCTACAACAACTGATATCTTCTATGAAACAACATTGAGACAATTAGAAACTCGAGAGATCTAATCTAAGTCTAGACTCTGAAACACACGTCTACAATTTAAAAATTAAAAAAGCAAGAATTAAGAATCCATTGGAATATCTTTGAAAATATTGGAAACATCGAAAAGATTGGATCATCAGAACATCTTACAGGAATAACCCTGATTCGCATTCGAGACAATCTCATAAATCTGAAATATTGAAACAAACGTGAAAGTTGAAACAAACGTGAAACAAACCTGGAACACATCTGAAGCAGCCTGAAACAGCCTGAAACAGCTTCCGTAACTACTACTCGTATAAATTTGCTCAGAGGGCCTAGACTTATTATTCATGCAAATGCACGAAAGGTTCAGCGCCTGCATAGACCACCCATTAAGAAACAATAGGTTTCCATGACTTTATGCATCGGCAAATACCTTCTCCGCGAGTCCTGTACGTAAGCCCGTAGTATAGACGGCCGTTTCAACTCCCAATGTCGTGGTCCTCATAACAACCCATGAACCCATCTAAACTAGTGTTAAACACTTTTTATGTGAGCCTGGGATTGGCCACTAATTTTTTTTTTTTTATTTATTTCTACTTGGAATATCCAGGCCTGCATGCAGTCCGGGCTACCATCCCAATACCATGTTCCTACTAAACACACTGTGTTGTTTAGTGGTTACGTGCGTGCAGTACCAACGCGGGTGGCTGGCGCGGTGGAGAAAATGTAGAGCGCGGTGGCTGGTTGTGCTGGTGTTTACGCGGGCAGCCCCGCGCGCGTTCGTAGATTCCGTCCCGCGCCGGTGGCAAATCCCGCGCTCTCATTCGCCAGGTCGCGGTCCATGCACTACTTTCCGGTCGGGAACTACACGCCAACATACAACCATACAAAAAAAACCCTTGAACCTACTTCTCCACTTATCACTGTGTTCCTGCCCACATCCCGCGTGCCGCCATTTTGCCTCCATTTTAACCGCTTTTTTCCGTCCTTCTATCTGGGATCCCCCCGTCACTTGCGTGCCTCTTTATTTTTCATCAGTCCATTACTCCTCGGGTCCTGTGCGTCTACTAGCTGTATCCAAAATCTCGGACTCCCACAACCGGATCCGGACCTTAAACTACGGATTTTTAGGATCGGGTTTCCTCTGACTATCTAGTCTCCACCCACTGACTACTTAAGTCCTTTATCTGCCGCTTTGGGTCCTTGACCTATCTTGATCTTTGGTGTCATTCCTTCATTTCTGGCATATCCTGGCTTTTGACTTGGACCACATCCACACCTATATTTACACCTCGTGATTTTTCCTGATATCTTCCCGATTGCAATGACCTCCGAGCCATCTAACCAATTTATCAATCCCATGGCCCTAGGCGTGCCGCCAAACTTACTCCAGGGCACCTTTCCCCTCCTGCATTCGACCTCCGCCGCTAGCGCTCGAAATCCTCATCTACTGGTGTTGCTGCATGTGTTGAAGCTCTCCAACGTGCCGCTGGACTTGACGCCGCGTGAAGCCTCCCTTATCTTTGCCCTAGTCTCCGATGACCTCGTCAGCGTCGATGTCAAGGACTACTCCATCATTGCATCTTTTAAGAACCCTTCTACCTGCCTCACCACTGGCAAATTGCTTGACGGCAGATATATTTTCGGTTCCAAGTATGCTCCGGTTAAGGCCGAGCTCGAACCCCCAACGCCTGCATCCAACCCGTCCACCAATCCTAATAACAGCATCTCGGGCTTTGAGAACTTGACCTTATCCAACGGCATTTCTCCTCCTCCCTCGCATCTGCATTCCCTTCAACAACCTTCCCAGGCTCCGCTGGACATACAACTGCAGCAGCAGCCTTTTGATGCGTACCAAAAGCGTGCTTCTGTGGGGAACCAGAGGTCCCGTTTTTTGTTCAGTGACCCTTTCTCCGGAGCAACAACTCCCACGAACACCGCATCGGGCTCAATTGATTTGAGTGATTTAACTGGTAAATCCCTTCTTTTGATGAAGTCTCATACTGACGGCAGAGAATATGAAAACATGCCTCGTGACCCTTGGAACTCTCAGAGCCTGACCAACCTTGCATTTGCTTCCAATCCTCAAACCCCGGGTTTGGCAAATGTCAATCCTTTCGATTGGGCCGCCGCTACTCCTCTGCAGGCTCTGGCTTCGATGCACCCCCAGCCAAACCCAATGCCAACTTCCCAAAAATCTCCGGTGGACCTGTCTGGTGAAAGAAGAAGAACCTCATCGTTTTTCAATGGCTCGGCGCCGATCCTGCAGACTCCAAGTCATTCGGTACAACCCTCGAATCCTCTGCAAAATCTGCTCCAACCTTCAACTTCGCTGCTCCAGAACCCCAACGCTCTGCTCCAGAACCAGAGTTCTTCGCTGAATGCTCAACAACAACAGCAAAACCCTGCAAACCAGCACTCGCAGTCGAACGAAAAGGCACCAGCGCAGACTGCGGCAGCTATCATCTCGCAGGGCCCATCTCAGCAGTCCAATGCGGCCTTGCCTCCTATATCTACTTCTCAGTCTGGTGCACGCAGTGGACCTAGTTCTGCAGCAGGAGCACATTCTGCAACTACCACCCCAACGTCTAGCGGACGAGGCTCGTCCAAAGACGTTCTTGATCTATCATTATTGGCCCGTGTTCCCCCTCCAGCCAATCCCGCCGATCAAAATTCGCCTTGCAACACGTTGTACGTGGGAAACTTGCCCCCAGATGCCACGGAAGCCGAACTCCGGACGCTTTTTGCGCCGCAGAAAGGCTTCCGGAGGTTATCGTTTAGAACGAAGAATCAGCCTTCGAATGGTGGGTCGGGAGGAGCCAACGGATCCAGCGGGTCGAACTCCACCGGATCTAATGGTAATTCCAACTCTCTGAGCCATAACCATGGACCAATGTGTTTTGTGGAATTTGAAGACGTTGCGCACGCCACCATTGCGTTGGCTGAGCTCTATGGAAGAGCGTTGCCTCGGCCAGCAGGCAGCAACAGCAAGGGAGGAATCCGGTTATCATTTTCCAAGAACCCTTTGGGCGTGCGCGGCCCAGGAAACCCCAGAAGAACATCTAATGCCCAACAGCCTTCGCTGAGCGGGTCATCCGGGGTGGGAAACTATGGTTACTCCAAGTACCACAATCAATGAGTCAGTGAAGTGAAGTTTAAGAGTTGAGTCAGTAAAGTGAAGTTCAAGAGTTGAGTCAGTTTTAGAAGAGTTCGTCTCTAGATTGATCGACGAGACATTGTCAGCCATTCGATTACCATATTCATATGGGCAGATGTCACTCGCCGTCACGGCAGGGCTCGTAACCTGTCATTATTTGTTCGATTTCGAACTTGTATTATTTTAATAGTTAATTGTGTCATATCATCGGACGTGTTCCGTAGCATGAACTTATGTAAGAAGTATATGTTCAAGCTCTTGTATACACGACACGACATTACACCGAGCAATAACAAACACATGAGAATTTCCTGTACATGGGTGATGTTTTAAAAATTGCACGTGACGAATTTTAAACGACATTATTAGCCATAAAACATGCATTGATCAATTAACAAACATTACTGAAACATGACTGAAACATGACTGAAACATCATATACCCTAGAATGTACGCGAATAGGATGCCCCGGAATGGACCCTCGGAACTGGCTCCGTTGTGAGGTAGGCGTGTTAAAACCTTCCACAGACCATTAAAAAAATGTATTAAAATACGAAGGAAGTCTCCGGAAGTCCAGCATTCCAAAACACTAAATTAAATCCTAGTGCTAAAGAAGATAGTGTGTATTGCGTTGGCCCTTTTTCTGTTGACCTTGTCTGGTGCACGGGTGCGCTGCCCTCGGAATACTATTCAGTCCATCGAAATTAAGAATGACTACACTCCTTCAAATAGATAGAAGTTATCAAGAGTAATTATGATTTCCTGGGACTATGTATTATTGCCCGCTGATATGAATTTACTATAACAATGTGGATGGAGGTCTGGTGCACGGATGTTGTCCAGCCAAGTACTTAAGAACAAATAGTGCTGGTGATAGGGAATCATAGTAAAAATTTAATATGAAGCTAACGTTTCGAATAAGGAAACTTTGGGGATAAAAACATGTACAGGAAGCTCGAACTGGTTGGAAGTAGGGCTCAAAACCTTTATAGGACTCACAACCTTTTTAGACGACGCATAACCTTCTTAGAGGCCTCATAACGCAAGCCATTAGCTTCTAATGAGTGATTAGTGAAAAACACTCGAATAGGCAAAAATCTGGGCTTTGTACAGGCACGATCAACTGATTGGTTATTATTTTTAGGCACAAGTGGCACCAGCGAAGTTAATTCTGAGTATATGACAAGCCAGAAGAGTTCCTGAGTAAAGGCATATTCCAGTATTAAATTATCAACTAAAAGTCACATCTACTTTTGTCTGCATATTTTTATCCTCTCATGGTATTAGGCCAAATCAAAACACATTGAAAATTCACTGGATCGAAACTACAAGGGAGCTTTACCACCCAAAAACCAACCATCAATTCACTTAGCCAGAAACTTATGATCTTGAAAATGAACCTTCTTTCTGTGCATTACTGGGGATTTTATCACAGAAAAACGTTTATAGTTTATGGATAGGGACTTATATGCAGGTTTTTTCAACAAGTAGTTCCTTGAACCCAAAAGAGCACGTGATACATGAAACTTGTATATTTCCAGCACTGATTTCCTTGCCTGAATTGGTCGTCAAAAGTCCAGTCTAGTGGCTAGGTCAAAACCCAAGGTCAAAAATCTAGGTTCATAGCCTAGGCGATGAATCTATGGTGGCACCCAGTAATTTCTACTCCTTCAGCAGTACATCTACAGTATAGTACTATAGAAGTACGAGAGTAGTAGGAATATGAATTCGTAGGTTTTATCTGTAGTAGTCAGCAGTCGTGGTCGTAAGTTCAAACTCTAGTAATAGTAAAATTTAGTAGTAGAGTATAGTGTTGGTAGTAGTATTGGCATGAGAATTATACTACATTAGTATAGTATATTATAATTGTTGAAAATAGTATATTGGTATAGAATAAGATAGTATAGTAGTAAAGTAGAGCATAGTGGTCAATTGATTTCAAATTATACAAGGCTTCCGCAGTTTTCGTGAACGAATAATAATGATCAGGCCTGGAAAACATAATGTCATATCAAAATAAAATCTTAACCAAAACCAGAATGAAAATGTTAAATGGTAGAATTACTATTGTTAGGAAAAATGTCATACTGTGGGCAGAGAATATGAACATGGGAATTGGGGTCAGGTGACATGATATTCGCTTGTACCTATGTGGTTACATATGAGTTAGTTGCAGTAAAACTGGAGAATTATTAAAATTGCAGTTGATTGTCAGTTTAAATTTTTTTTAAAAAAAATCAGTGTTCAAAATCTTTGTGGGTATTGAGAGAGCAACACTCTCCCAGAGTGCGAACCCTTTTAGGAACCCAAGAGATACGCTAAAAAACCCATAATTTGTCCTCCAAAAAAAAAAAAAAAAAAAAATTAAACCTCTTTAAAAGAAA
>NKZZ01001554.1:0-26969 GCA_002370815.1 Metschnikowia hamakuensis
AGTTGAAATACGGTTCGGTTAGGGGAACCTGATCGGGATATATTTATTTATTCATTTATTTAGTTTATATCTCAATAGGTAGAGAGATTGATTGATAATCGATAAATATGAGTTCGATTCTCATTAAACTAATTTATATACGGTTATGATGAAATGGTAGACATATAACACTTAAAATGTTAGGATTAATATCGTGTAGGTTCGATTCCTATTAACCGTAATAAAGGGGAGATTCTAATGTTGGTAATTAGAGCTAAATTGTAACTTTAGTACTATAGTACTACTACTGCTACTGGTTATAGTGTTAGTACAACCAGTTAGTAGTACTACTCTTACGGCTACTACAGTTATACTAGTACAACCAGTTAGTAGTACTACTACTACTGGAGTTGGTACCTTTTAGTACTCGGACATTACCTGAATGTACGACGCTTTGCATTGGGGCATTGGACGATTGCCCACTGTGCACGGAATTGGCCACCTGGCTCGCCATGGACAGGCGATCACGTGATGACACCAGTACACCCTAAGATCTTTTCAAATAATCGATGTTTTACATTTTGTGGTTTGTTTATGGTTATTTCTGGGCACTTTAGAGTTTAAGAAAATGTAGTCAACTTTCGCACCGAAAATGAGTGAAAGTGAGTGAATGACTGAAAGTGAGTGAATGACTGAAAGTGAGTGAATGACTGAAAGTGAGTGAATGACTGAAAATGAGTGAATGACTGAAAATGAGTGAATGACTGAAAATCACCGATCGTGTGAAAATAAAAAAATAAAAACACAATAAAAATGTTTCCAAAAAATAATTGGTGGGCATATAACAACCATTTAACAGTTGTTTCTGAAGATACCTAAAGAACCGGCCACATCATCGAGCCCTTCTCCGACGTGACGAGGAGAAGGTGATGTTGTGGTGGGTTATTTGACCGATATACCTGAATACGGTCGTTATCAAGGGAAGGTTGTGCATGGAAACCAGAGTTCTGTGCGCAATGGTCTTCTGGAAAACGAACGTGAATATGTTGAACCATACTTTCGGATAACAAAAAAGTTATTCAAGACCAGATACAGGAATGTAAAGGCTGGGTCGAATGGTATGCTGAGCACCACGAAGCTACCGTTCTGACCACACTCGATAGTCTCATTGAATCAGTCTCAGGACCCATGGATGGATATACGGCTCGATACGATGACCGATTTGATCGGGAATTGTTTCGAAGCCGTAGTAAAAAGAACAAGGTCGCTAGGCCCTTGTTTGTCACCAGTCATCACTGAGCTTACCAGTGAATCCATCACTGCCTTAAATCCATCACTGAACTTTGTCCTATGGTGGAATGGGAGAATTTCTGGAAACCCATCAAAAAGAGGTCGTTCCAGAACTTCCCCCTTGATTATATCCACCTTTTTCATATCGGCAATGAGGTCTGCTTCCTCGCTCCATTATCTGCGTGTCCATTATGCGGAATGGAGTGGAATCGAAATAAAGTTCAAATGATTCGCCACTGTTGGTTTGAATGTGCTATAGCACACGTTATGGCAGACTACTGAGATATCTCAACCCCTCTGTTGAACTAACCCCTCTGTCGAACTAACCCCTGGTTCAAGCTCAACAGAATATGCCGTTGGAAATGCTTATGCGAATCTTGTTCGTTTGGACAAGTTCTATTATTTCATTAGGACCTTGATAACCCACCGTCGTCCTTCGAAGGAGGCGGATTCGAGTCCAATCCCGTTAACTGAAGATCCCCCGCTTACTGAAGATTTGGCTCGGAGAACGTCGCTTATTTCAAGCCGTTCTATCGACGACGGTATTAATTCTTTATCTCAGAAAGAATTATACCGACGGAGCCCCCTAGTTTGTTTGTTTGTTTGGGCACAGTCCTTTTTAGTGGCCTTGGTGCGCTTTCCGGAGTTTTCAACCGAGGGCTGATTCGTGGTTGATACCTCTCTTAGCAACCTGACTTGAAGAAAAGTCTGTTGATCATGCCTTCATTTCTCTTGATATTTGAATGTTCTTAAGATTTGAATAGAAGACATTAAAAATCTAGCTGTGTACCTTTATCGTTAAGTTTAAGAAATTGAGCATATTTAGTGTTAGTCGTCTTGAATTAAAGGATTTGGACAATTCCATGATTAAGCTTGTGTCCAGACTACTCAATCGGCAGTCCACTCATGTCAACCATACTTCGCACAAGAACGAAAGAAGATGGAAGAAAGCAAATACTTATAAGTATGGGAAGGTATTCTGTGGGGATCGCGGTCTTTTATATTTTTTTGGAATCGCAGCCAATGCACGCGCATGTCGCCACCCGATATGCACCTTGGGAAACCCCCGCACCAAATTGCAACCAACGCAATATATAAATGCGGGAGTCCCCCTTCTTTTCCCTCCTTTTCCCCTCTTTTTTCTACCACTCTCTTTATCATTATTTACAACACGCACCACTCATTTCGCTACAGTGCCTCATACACTACAGAGTGTACCGTCAGTGAGTCTTTAGTGATTGTGGGTTTACCAGGCTCGACTTTTATGGATGATTTACCATTCTTCAGTGGTGGTCCTCTTGAACTAAGAAATCTATTCCCCTTTAACACCACAAGACATATTTAACAGAATTCAATCTCATAATGAAAGGTATGTATTAAAGAAAGGAATATAAGATTTGACCTTTGTGGTTACGTCGAAAGGGTGAGGTTTGGATCGATTATGTGGACGCGCTCCTACGCCTAAGGATCGCTGATTCCGTGGTGGCACTGGATGTCGCGAATAGCATCCTCGGTTCCGACCGTTACCTATTCGGGTAAGTCTGCTTACTGGCCCAGTGAAGTTTTCTCCGCAAAAGGGTTGGATTGAATTATCAGCAGCTAGTTTGTTAGTTGTTAGGTAGTTTATCGGCGCAGTTCAAAAAAAAAAAACTGAAAACTGAGCCAGGTTTTACGGGGAACGAATCAGCTCTTAAATTAAAAAGAGGAAAAAGCCATTTCTTAATATTAGTTTACGGAAAGACCAGTACACCCAAATAACTGACGTGGCAACAAAGTGCCACGCTGACGAGAGTGTTACAAACCAATATCCTAATAGTTCCAGCTTATGAACTAACCAAAGGTTAAAGTCCAACAAGTCAGACCAAGATCGAAGAGCGAGCAGCTTGAAGCGAGCAGCTTGAAGCGAGCAGCTTGAAGCGAGACACGACAGCGAAAGCCTATACAGATAAACCAGTACACCCTAAGATTGCATTACACTTGGTATTGTCAATCAAGTAAAAATGAATATATACGAATTCCACGCATTTCTAAAAAAAAAAACAAAAAAAAAAAACACCTGACTAAACGATGGGTTACCACTGTCAATCGCCATAGTACTGTATACTATACTACTTTTATTACAACACTGCTGTACACTACTACACTGCGTTACTGTACTGTGTTACTACCCTAATGCGCACGTTACTACATTACTAGAATATTCTATAGTTCAATTCTACGGTGCTTGAGCTTTAGTTCTTGGAGTGTATATAATTTGGGAATGGTCAACAAATAAGACTCTAAGACTCTAAGACTGTATCTCTATACTAACTCTACTACTATATCTATGGAGGCGGTGGAAGTCAAGGTTAGAGTATGATAATAAATAATATTAGTGGAGTAGTAGTAGTCAGTAGTAGTAGTCAGTAGTCAGTAGTCAGTAGTCAGTAGTAGTAGTAGTAGTAGTCAGTAGTGGTAGTAGTAGTAGTAGTAGTAGTAGTAGTAGTGATCTGTTGTAAGTAGTCAGTAGTCAGTAGTAGTAGTAGTAGTAGTGGAGTAGTAGTAGTAGTCAGTATAAGACCATTAGTAGTAGTAGTAAGTAGTAGTAGTAGCAGTAGTAGTAGCAGTAGTAGTAGTAGTAATAGTGGAGTAGTAGTAGTAGTAGCAGTAGTAGCGGTCAGTCCTTAGTAGCAGTAGTAATACTACTCCAGCCAAGTAACGCGCACCGTTCGTACTCCTCCATACGCCATGAACATTGACGGCATCGACCCGTCGGGAGTCCGCCACTTCTCCTCCAACACTCGCTCCTGCCGCTAGTGTCGATCGGGTTCATCCTTAACTCGTCAATCAACAACTTTGCCAAGGCTGAGTCCTATACATTAAAGTCGGCCAACTATAACATCACTGTATTGGTGGAGGCCAGCGACTTATAGATTGCATCGATGGCGAAGAAGTGTCCTGCCGATTCTAAATTGTCACTAGACAGTAATGAATTCCACCAAGACCTTTCCTCTCTCCTAGTGTAGCGATTGTTGGACTTGGACCAGAATGGGTAAAAAAAAAAATTTAATTTTTTTTTAAAAAAGAAGCACTCCTCCCTTTGGGACGCCCTGACGGACCTGATGTAGACGAGAGTTAAGCGACACTCAGCCATTGTTGGTGTTGCATAACAATGTCCAAGCCCGATTTGATCTGGTCATACTGCATATGCATTCATGTGTACAGGCAGTGCATGAAAGGAGCACGGCTTCCACGTTCACTAGTATGCACCGGTGCACGTGATCCATTGGATAGGAAAATAGGCTTCTTCACGAACATCAGCTCACAATTTTTTTTAAGCCATGGAAAAATTCTTTTCTCTTTCAATGACAAAACATCAAACGCTCGAGTCTTTGATTTTGCTTGGCCACTTCTAGGGTAGGAAATACTCATTCCAAATCCAATCTGTTTGCATCAGCATTAAAGGATGAAAGTATCAGTACAACCCGCATCCCCAAGAATTCAACCTCAACCTCAAACTCGATCTCCTCTCAATCTCAAACTCAAACTCAAACTCAAACTCAATCTCAAACTCAAACTCAAACTCAAACTCGATCTCCTCCCAATCTCAATCTCCTCCCAATCCACCACCATACGGATTTTCTTCGAATTTCCTGGAGGGGAACTCTCTTTGTAGTTGAGCCCAAATCAGGTTCAACCAAAATCAGGTTTAGCCAAAATCAGGTTAAACCAAAACGAGGTTAAACCAAAATCAGGTTAAGCCAAACGAGGCTGGTCAAGGCCAGGTGGAAATGGAATTGGTTAAGGAGAAAAGGAGAGTTCGCACTGTCAATCCCCAGGTCTTGGTCCTGTACCTTTTCCCCCACTCGCGCCATCATAAATGATAAGAATGAGTCTGGTACTTTGACCAATCAGGGTTTTATCCGCTTCTAACCATTTGAGTTCGAATATGTCCATTCTGTCAAATCTGTCTAATTTGTCAATTCTGTCAAATCTGTCTAATTTGTCAATCCTCTTAAATCTGTAATCTGTCTAATCTGTCAAATCTGTCTAATTTGTCAATCCTCTTAAATCTGTAATCTGTCTAATCTGTCTAATCTGTCTAATCTGTCTAATTTGTCAATCCTCTTAAATCTGTCTAATCTGTCTAATCTGTCTAATCTGTCTAATCTGTCTAATCTCTTAGGCGGACTTGGACGGCTTTGGGCGGGACACTCCATCCTCAAAGGATTTCTCTTTAAAAGCTGGTTTTGATTATCATAGTTGGATCTTCACAGTTTGGATTTTCACAGTTGGATCTTCACAGTTTGGATTTTCACAGTTGGATTTTCAGTCAGAAGCAGTGTCAGGATCAAAGGCATGACAAGGAGGCATTTTTTTGGGGTTGAAATTTTGCAGATTTGAGTTTTGGGTGGCAAATCAAGGAGGAAAAAAAAGTAGTTGGTGGCGAACCAAATTGCTGGGGGATGCGCGCATTATATATGTTTCGCAATGGCTGCGAAAAACTAGTGATGATATAGTGTGGTCTGGAACACAAGAATTTTGCCGGTGGGTTGGAATTTCAAATACTTAATCGTAAGAGGTGCCTTTGGAATACAACATAACGTGCTTTTTTGGTTTCAGAGCAAAAAAAAAAAAAAACGGACTTCGGTGTAGTGATAGTGTGGACCGCCGCTATATGCAGGACCAGCTAAAAAAGAAAAGAGCCTCCTTTTTAGTCCATTCAAAAACTCTCAAGACATTAAGAAAGAAGGAAACATTTAAAAAGGGCCAATCTAAAAAACTGAATTGACCATTTATAGCTTTTTTTTGGAAAAGGTCCCCCCCCCCTGCCCCCCTCGGCCAAGGCCTGCATACTAGAGCTCTCTCGTACAGCTATAACACTCCTGTATTTTTTTTTTTTACTACCGGTCTAGAAATACCCGGAACTCGACATTGCCCCGTTTCATTCACCTTCTCGCTAGTTTCGGATTGGAATGCATAATAAAGGTTAGCCGAATCCAGAGTACGCTAAAACCGACCCGAGGGACGCAATTCCCTCAGACAATGGTGTGCATATATTGAACCGTGTTTGAGATAAGCTTCTTAAGGCGCAGGTCATGCATTGCATAATAAAGATTGTTTCGAATAAGTTTTACCCCTAACAAAAAAGCCTTTGAGGAAACATTACGTAAGCAAGATCCAAAACCGTGGGTGCACAACTAAAAAAAGAAGCAAATATGAAAAAGTGTCGGGGGATCATTTTTCAGTGAATTTCCCCCTTTTTTAATACGTTTCCGTTTTTGTTTTATGCCGGAAACATCCAAGAAACTTTCCTGGTTATTAGTGTTGAGCGCGCTCATAACCACTGAAACCATAACTCTATTTTTACAAATAAGAAACTTAACAAGACAATTGGGTCCAATGATTTAGTCTTTTCAGGGCATTCCGGCTCTACACAATAAAATAACCTTTGGTCTAGCCGAGTGATCTATATGGCGTGTATATAAGAAAAATGTATATGTGTGAAGAAAACGTGACGACGAGCCTGAATTACCCAATACGGAAAAAACACCTTTTGCGAAGTGAAGTTACTTTTGACACAAGGTCTGAAACATGTAACAATAGAAGAATGCGCCTCGGGCTGTGTTTGCATGAATGAGATGTTGCGACAAGATCTGCTGCGCGCCTGCACACCGCGAGGCGAACCATCGTCTGTTTTGAGTGATTTTATTCCAAATAAGGTTACAACAAACCACTTTCAGACAGGCGGGCAATTTCTTGGCCGTTTACAAAAAGCCGTTTACAAAAAGCCGTTTACAAAAAGGATGGTGCAAAAAGGTTTGGGTATATAAGCATGCCTGGTCCCCCCCTCGCCACCCCCTTCTTCCAAAAAAGCACCATGCTCTTTCATTCGTTACTTCTCCTCTCTGTTGCAGCAACAGTGAAAGCCTACCCCAGCCACGGCTTGGAACTGGCAACCAAAGACAATGCTGAAAATTCCATGGACGTCTTCCCGGAACCGGTTTTGAACTCCGAATCCTCTTTTGCCCCGGAAACTTCTTGGGCCGTTGCTAAAAGAGATGGCGAGGCGTTAAACTCAAAGGATTCGTCCTTAATGGCTCCAGAAATATCCACTCCTATTTACTTACCGGAAAATCAACCGAACCCAAGGGCGTTGTACGTCACAATCGATGGGGTGCCAATTCCACTTAGGGGTCGGGATCTTCAGTTTAAAGACTCTCAGGCTCCTATACTCGCCTTCCGGAGCGCACTAGACTTTCCCCTATTTCATCGTAATGGATTAGGTGACTGGGGATATTTGTGCAACGAAAACGAGAAATTAACTGTTTCCGAGAAATGTACCAATTTCATACGTTTGAACATTTTTGGTAAAATTACCAAGCCGGTGTTTGCTTGTACAAATGAACAAGGTCTCACTTTTCGTAATACCGGTACTTGTACAAAAGTGAACGTCCAACTGAGACTCATGAAAAAAGACGGATCTCCCTTTCCTGAAGGTACGCGCCCACAGGAGCCAGAAAATCCGAATCGATTGGTGTTAAAGGCCAAAATAGATGGGACGTGGCGTCCACTCAGGGGCCAATTTCATCCAAGGGATGGTATTCATAATGATGCGGAACTTAACTTTCAAGACTCTACTGCAGGTGAACTAATCACCTTCACTGACACCATGTTTCCCCTCACTTCAAATCGTGATAGAAATGATCTCTGGGGAGTTTTGTGCAGAAAGAACGGCAATTTAGAAGCTGCCGGTTATTGTGCTCTCGGTGATCCCATTAAACTTGATGCAGAAGGTAAACTTCAAGGCTGGTTTTATAATTGCAAGGACAAAAAAACGATCCAAGCTTTTTATCAAGAAGACAATGATCCTAAATGTCATAGGGTGGAGATCCAACTTTTTGACTCGAACGACCAACCCGTACGCGGACAACCAACGGACGAATCAATGGATAAACCAACGGACGAATCAATGGACAAACCAACGGACGAATCAATGGATAAACCAGATAATTCAGAAGGACCCTCAACTGCGCCTAAGGAAACGGATGTGCCTGGAAATGAAAATGCCACGCCTGAAGAAGATCCTAACACCGATACTTCGGGGTCCAAGACCAATGATTCCGGATCAAAAGCAAGTGATTCTGGAAAACTGGAAACGGGCAATTCAGACGCAAAAGACAATGGGGAAACCGAGGCTAACCTTCCAGGTACAGATGATTCCGGAGAGCCAGAGACTAATCAGTCAGACAAGAAAGGTTCTGAAAAGCCTGAAATGAATTTGCCAAACGCAGGTGATTTTGAAAACCTGGGAGCCTCAAAGAACAACACGAACGAGGCCAAAAACGACACCCTGAAATACTCCAACACGACTACCGTCTGTGTCGAGTGCCAGCGTGGCTCTAAGACGACTGTGTGGGAAACCAAGACTGACTACACCACGATCTGTACGGAGCGCACCACCGTGACCTTGACTGTGTGTGACAAGGCGTGTGTTCCATCCACGATCACCGTTTCTGAACCCACCACGTTGAAGGTGACTGGGGTTTACATTGTTCCTGTGGTCACCACCGTTGCTGATGCCGAATGGATTAGTCCCGAAATGAACCAGGCTCAAGGTCAAGGTCAATCTCAGGCTCAAGGACAATCTCAGGCTCAGGTTCAAGGACAAGCTCAAGGACAATCTCAGGCTCAGGTTCAAGGACAAGAACAAGGACAAGTGCAAGAACAAGAACAAGGACAAGTGCAAGAACAAGAACAAGGACAAGTGCAAGAACAAGAACAAGGACAAGTGCAAGATCAAGAACAAGGACAAGTGCAAGAACAAGAACAAGGACAAGTGCAAGGACAAGGTCAGCCAGCTTCCACCCGGAATCAACCATCTTCAACGCAAACCCAGGCCCCAGTGTCCAATTCCAATGCTGCTGACGCCAGAAACCCTAGTTCTGCCAAGCCTAGCCGTACTGGAGGTGCTGGAAACACTTTTAGTGGAACCAACTCCACGGCCAAGCCTACAGTTGCACCTTATGTCAATGGAGCTTCCAAGAATGCCATGTGTGCATTTCTCGTGGGTGTTGCAGCTTTGATGCTTTAGGTGATGGTGTTTTGAGAGATTCTCGGGATTTCTCTTTTTTTTTTGGGTCCTTTTTTTTTGGGTCCTTTTTTTCGGTATCCTTTCGATATCTCTTCCATCCACCACACGAGCCGGTGCAATAATATTCCACGTATCATAGATGATGCCGTTGTTAATGTACAACTGGTAGCTGATACAATAAACATGATTTTAACAATACACAGGACATTAGTAAGGTATGCCAAATGGTGACAGGAAGGGCCAGTGTTAATTTTATGGACTGTAGGCCTGTATACAAGTAGAGAGAGTCCGTGTTTTCTTTTAAACTTGACTTGTGGAGAAGTTTCCAGGATCTCGAGAATGCTGCTGAGCTTTCAAAACGAAGGATTAAATCTTGGAGTTTAAAAATGCTTCTTTCATCGGGGTAGTGCGATACTCATAAGTTCTGTAGTTTAGTGAAAATCGTAGGTTGTATGCAGGACTCGCAGCAGCAATACTCCCTAAGAAGGTCAGTGTTCTGCCCACACACGCTTTTGAATCGGCTGAAATTTAGCTGAAAGTATGCGACAATGTTGAAGTTACTATCACTCAACTTTGGGGTGGCTGTCATTGCTGGATGTCGAAAATGGGAGCCCCAGCAAACCTGCACATACAAAAGTCCTGCACATAGGCTGCCATGCGTGCATAATACATACCTGTTGAACTTTAACCCTTGGTTAGTTCATATGCTGAAACTATTCCGATATTGGTTTCTAACACTCTCGTCAGCGTGGCACTTCGTTGCTACGTCAGTCTTGGGGTGTACTGGTCTGTCCGTAAACCAATACTGGTCCTTAACTGAACGACTCGCACGTCTCATGTGTACTGCATTCTGAAACTTAACAAGAGGAGAATGTACTCCTCAGTTTAGAATGCAGGGAATACAGATGAAACACGGGGTAAGTGCAACTGTTGGGTAGAAAGTCGACAAGTGGAGTATCTGGAACCAAGGAATGATCTCTGATGATATCCCCTCACGCACAGTTGGTCACGAAGGGTGGCGATGACTCCGACGAAGGGGCAACCCCTCACGCAGTTAGTCACGAAGGGGGCAAGGCCAATGACAGCCCTCTGATAGAATCACGCATGCGGGGTATCAGTTTTCGGGTCGGGTTGAAAAAAGAGGGTGTGGTGAAAAAAGAGGGTGTGGTGAAAAAAGAGGGTGTGGTGAAAAAAAAGGGTGGAGGTATTGAGAAGCGGATTTGGCTGCAATTTATATTCGCCCGCCGCGCGCGTTTCATATTTGTGCCGCCACAAAACCGTCTGTTTCTGGCCACAAAACCGCCTGCTTCTGCGGTATATAAATACGCGATCCCCCCAGTTTTTTTAACAGCATAATTATACTTTTCTCTTCCTTGAACTATGGCTCCGTCGGCTCCAGGCCAGCCAGTTGGATATAAGGCGGGAACTCTCTTCAGCTCAGCTTGTGATAAGAAATAAGATTCCAAGATTATATCAAGGATTCCTAGTTTAGATATACCAGAAACAATAATACAAGCAGAGAAATGAAAGAAGTTCTATACTTACCAGAGTTCATACTTACCAGAGTTAATATTGGCAGCCAACGTGACGAGATTCACGAGCCAGATTATGAGAGCGTTTATACAAATGCGCAACAGAGTTAACAGTGCGAGTGAACAGTGCGAGTGAACAGTGCGAGTTAGTGTGAATTACGTCAGTGGGAAAATATAACTTGACGTGGAAGCAGCCGAACATCAATTGTTTACTCGACAGAAGGTCGTCTGAAGAATGTCTGCGAATTGCGATCAAGTTTGCTGATGGTGAGTCCAAAACACTAGATTTTCCTGCAGATTCTTTGATCCCGCAGATTCTTTGATCCCGCAGATTCTTTGATCCCGCAGGTTCTTTTATCCCGCAGGTTCTTTTATCCCGCAGATTCTTTTATCCCGCAGATTCTTTGATCCCGCAGATTCTTTTAACCCGCAGATTCTTTTATCGGGGCAATATTCTTGTTTGTTGAGATGAAAAATTGGGATGCGTTGAATAAAGCCCATGAAGTGATTTTAATTGGTTCGGAGGTCAAAGATTTCCAGAAGCCAATGTTTCATTACGATTTCAACCTCATTCCTAGACACTACGAGACACTAGACACTACAAGACACTAGACACTCCTAGACACTAGACACTCCTAGACACTAGACACTAATAGATACTGATGGACACTACCAGACACTACCAGACACTACTAGAAATATACAAACCTAGCCACTCTACACTAATATGAAGTACTCTACGCTACTTAAACCACTGTACACTACTAGACACTACTAGACACTCCTAGACACTATGAGACACCACTAGACACTGATAGACACTACTAGACACTAGACACTACGAGACACTACTAGACACTCCTAGACACTACGAGACACTACTAGACACTCATAGACACTAAACACTAAAAACACTAGAAGCCACTATAAACACTGTACACTACTAGACACTACCAGACACTACCAGACACTACCAGACACTACCAGACACTACCAGACACTACGAGACACTAGACACTACGAGACACTGATAGACACTACGAGACACTAAACACTAAAACCACCAAAACCACTAAAATACTCCAGAAGACGATATTTCCACCCAAAACAGGACTAAATTGTAAACTTATACTCATTGTAAGTGTCTGTACCGGCGTCAGCTTTAGTACTTTTACTTTTTCCGGAAGGACAGTTTACTCCAGATTCCAATTTAGGGTGGGAAATTCATAATGACGGATTTGTTTTCAAAGACATCATCTTGAGGGTATAAAATATTGACTCCTCGAAGTGTACATTTCGTTTTATGTTTAGTGCTTTTTGGTGCATTTTAGTGGTACTGCATATTGTATCCGACAGGTACGGTAGAAAATGCTTAAAAAAGCTGGGGTGGGAATTAAAAGTCATGGGAGATACTCAGGGGTGCAATTGGGGGCAGAGAATATAAAATGGGTGACTTGTATGGATGTTTAGTATCAGGCAGAATTTTGGACTGTGTGCAGGTCTTTGGGATTATGTGCAGTTCTATTTGGGCTTATGTGCAGTTCTATTTAGTTATCTGCAGGACATTCTGTTTTTCATATACAGGCTTTTTTTTGCCGGTATTATACATTAAAGCTATGCAAGAAGCGAGAGGGTCTAGGTGAAAAACCACACAAAGGGCTTGGAGTACCATTTGGCCAGGTCCATCTTGGCGGCCTTTTCCTCTTGGTCCAAGGACAAAACCTCGGCATCGTAAATGGTTCTGCCCGTGTGGATATCAATGTCCTGCACCTTGATGTAGTAGGTGTTCCAGGAGCGAGACCACAATTTATGGCCCACGTAACACACGAGCGTAAAAGGCACAGTCAAGTAATTCTGGAAAAAGTTATTAATGTCTGCTTTTCCTTCAGGGAAAAGAGCCACCCAGAACTGGCCAATGAGAATGAGCACATTGATAATGATGGAGTAGTACGAGCCGATTTCGCCAGTGTACGAAACAAAACCCAACGATTCCAATGGGATATTATTGTGTTTAAGAGCCGCTCTCCAGCGCAAGTGGCAGAGACAAAGACTGGGCCAAATAAGCACAATGGAAAGAGCCACAATGGACAAAAGCCAATTGAACACAACGTCTTGCTGGTTATAAGTGGCAATGAAAGCAAAAGCACCCGCCAAAATGGTGATGAACCATGCCCTCAACGGTCTGCCGGCCTTGTCGGTGTAATCAAACCATTTGGGGGCGTAACCTTGTTGAGCCAAAGACCTCAAGAGACGCAGCGACGAGTACATGGCAGCAGTAGCCACGGACGTGACGGAATTAAGAATCACGGCATTGATGATGTGAGGCACCACACGCACTCTATGGATCAGTGCAGCCAACACGTAAGGAGAAGCACTTGTTTGCGAGCCCCCGGCCCCCATCAAACGGTCCGAGTTGTAAGGCACCAAGAGACTCACAAAGATCAAAGTGCCCAAATAAAAGAACACAATGCGGACAAACACAAGGCGGATGGCCATGGGCAAGGCCGTGCGGGGGTTTCTAACCTCGGCCACGGAAAGGGCCAAGAACTCCGTGCCTCCCATGGAAAACGATGCCGTGGAGAAACACTTGACAAGGCCTTTGAACGACGTGATGCAGCCTGGGTCCCGCCAGTACTTTCCACCGATAAAGCCAGACGACAGCGCACCCAAATCCACACAGAGACACATGATCACAAAGCCCGTAAGCGTAATCAATTTAAGGGAGTTCATGATAAACTCGGCTTCGGCATAGCCCTTGACGCCAAAGAAGTTGATGGCACAAACAACCACAAAGAAAATGGCCACAAACACATCCGAGTCGATGGACGTGTTCCAAAACTTAATGGTCAAAGCAGCAGTCACCAACTCCAACGAGATGGTGGTGAGCCACTGGAGAAGGTAGTTCCAGCCCAAAGCAAACGCGGCGGACTCATCCAAAAACTTGCGGTACCACTCATTAAAACCACCTTCCAAATCGGTGTATGCCACCGTCAACTCACCCACCGAGTTCATGGTACATATACACATCAACCCCACCAAAACGTAGGCAATGAGCACGGCGAGAGGCCCACCCTGGCGGAGCTTCGAGGCCGAACCCACCAAGAGCCCGGTCCCCATTCCAGAACTCAAGGCAATCACGGCCAAGTGCGACATCTTAAGGTCTTTGGTCCGAACATCCGCTTCGGTCTTGCGCTGGAACGACTCCATAAAACCCACCCTGGCGGGTTCCAGCCGTTCTTTAATCTTGGACACCTGGGGTTCGAGGCCGCTCAGGCTGCTGGAGATGATTTTTTCCGACATCATTAATCACAAGGGAAACAGATCAGAGGGTGGCAAGGGAATGTAATGTAACGGGGAATGCAGCAAGGAAAGTAGGAGTGCAAACTCAAATCTAGGAAGATTTAGCAAGGAAAGAATGAAGAATGAAGAAAGAAGCAAAGGTGGCAAATCGGATGTGAGGGAAAAGTTTGGGGGAGGGGGGGGGGGGGGGGGAAAGTCAGGAACTGTGATGTAGGAAGAGATGGAAAGGGGGCCAAATAAAAGGGTATGGCGGGGCAGTAATGCGCCCCGAAATGACAATCTGAGGAGATGGCTGCGTTGCAGCGAGAAACGACACGTTCCGGCACATACCGCAATGCTCTGCCGAGCGCTGGGGTTCCGGAAAAGAATTTGAGAAATCCATTTTTCCGGATATGGCGATTCTTTCCACTTGAATTCCGTTTCAAACCCCTAAGTCCATGGAAACTTTTTTTCCCCTGATTTTTGACCTGTTTTTTCATTTTCCTGACTCTCTGTTTGTGGGTCCAGCTTCCCTGGCTTGCTTCCCGATAGGCACCAAGAATGGAGGCTGCATTCGCGACCAAAAGGCATTTGACCAGATGCTCAGGCATAGCCGCCTATGCGGCGCTATGACGCACATTTCGCGGTAAAGAACATCCAAAACGCCCCTGATGACTGCATATACTCCTCGGCTTGGCGTCGATGATCTGAGGTGCCGCGCACAAGTCGAGTTGTTCCGAGCCCATGTGCACGCTCACCGCGCCGTCCTGCAGGACGTCCGCCTTGACGCTCAATCGCCGTCTTAGTCTTTCCCCGTCATTATAATCGATTCGTTATTAGTGGCTGTCTGTTTCGGCCAATAACTCGATGACCGCGGCATCCGTTATCGCTAGTTTCCGTCTCGAGGATCGGGGTCAATAGTGCCGAAGGTTATTACCGGTTCTCCGCCCCGAATCCCGGGACCCCGCCGAAATCCGCCGTCTCGGCGCCCCACTTCCTAATCATTGGGAGGCAGGAATAGCATTGTTGACGTGCAGATTTAGATCAGGCAATGGTCATGTGAGCCTGTCATGTGGTCCAGGCTCGGGGCTCGTGTTCATACCCATAGATAGTCACCCGGCAGAAATCGAACCTAACCAGCGAGTCCAAGCCCCAGAAGAATAGACCGGCCTTCCATGGATGCTCGATGAACCCGCCAAATGCTAATTCGGTAATCGCAATAATCTATTATTTCGGCGTGGTGCATATAGGCCATCAATTGAACTTTAATGGATTGCAAAAGATGGGCCCACAGTACAGCCCAGTCCGTTCGATTCCGTAGTCTCCTTTGAGCGGGTTTGGACCCAAGTATGGAGGGAAGTTGCTGGCGAGTTTCCATTGTATGGTTTGGGGTCTCTGCAGATTACCCCAGACTATTGCCGGATCCGGTACCTTGGATGCGGCGGCCTCGACCGGTCCCCGAGCCCATTGTTGGAGATGTAGGTGAAACTTCTGTCGTTGAGATGAGTTCACAATGACGCAGTGTAATCTTCAATGCCGCAATCCATTTGGGAAAGGTGGAACTGCATAATCGTGGATCAGCCGACGTTGTTTGAATGCCCAGAATTTCGTTCTGGAAGTTGTAACCGACTCAACAATGCCAAGGGACTTTTCTCCAAAGCTTGGCACTTCTTCTCAAGACTGCACGCAATGAAGACAAATTGATAACCATTGTCCGGTCGTATCCGTGTGAATAGAGTATTCAGGGCAATAGTTTGCTGAGGAAAACAATGCGTTTTATCTTCCAGAGAATTTTTCCCTTGAAGAAACCTCTTCTGATCAATTTGGAAGACTATTAAAGTGTTAGATAAAAGTCGATCACGCCATTAGTTTCTTGAGATCGAGGATTGGCCATAGTCCGAGAAATAGTTCTCCCACTTGCAGTATGGTTTAGTCCCCAAGATCTAAAGTCAAGAATCAATTCTGTAGTGCTCTGCCAAGCACTGGGAGTTATCAGAAAGCCATGGGGATGTAGACGGTGATGCCTAGTAGTGATCGGCTCGGAAGGTTTTTGGAAAACGCCAATGCATATTAAGTTGTTGGAAAGCACGAACGTTTTTTTAATTGATCAAGCTCCGTTAAATCAACGGCCAGACCTTTATCAACTGGAGCTCAATTGAAACACCTTGAAAGGCTCAGCCTGATTTCAAATCACTCAGTTATCTCCGTAACTCCTTATCAGTTAATTGCCACTTTCCTGTTTAACTCAGAAGAAAACTCCAAGACTTCTCTGAATACTCCTTCATCGTCCCTGACTTTCCCTTAATGACCACCCCTTGGAATTTTTGAGGGGATATTCAGGAATTCAAGGTTTGGGAATGTAGGCTGGGATTCTTGACTTATCACAATAGAATGCAAGAATTCTGATTTGGAAAAATGGCTTTAGTCAAGCTGAAATCAAAAGGTAAACAGTTCAGCTCTAATAATATGTTCATATGGCTTTTATTCTATCACAACTCCGTAATGGTGTCAATGTCTGCCAAAGAGTATCAATGAAATCCATCCATAGGCTTCTTTTGGAGTCTTTTGAAGTACCCCTGAGCCAATACAGGATATCGCAATTGGTAGAGCTCAAGTGCCTTGGTGTACAACGCAGCAAAACTACTGTGGGGGAAGCGGCCTTATATATTACGAGCTGCACGTTGGGTGGCAAATGCAAATGCAAATGCAAATGCAAACACAAATGCAAATGCAACGATTGATTGACGCAGGGATGAAACACCAGAAGCACAAAGGTAGCATGCTGCAGATCTGAAACAACAAGCATAGTCCCGGGGTATATAAAGCAGGCCGCGCCCGCAAAAGATTGCGCACTCAAATTCGGAATTGCAGCCATCCCCACCGCATAAATACAGCCATGAGCACGCCAATCCACACCGGCAAATATTACCATAATTACAGTCAAATCCAAGTCTTAGACAGAGATCTAAAGTCTTAGGCTACAGCCAGATCTAAATCTTACATCACAGTCATTATTACAGCCCTGTTTTCCCGTTCAATTATAGCTACAATCATGGACTTGTTTATCTGACACCAAAACTACATGACATATACTTGTGATCCGCTTATCTGAGGGAAAACATTAGGGGGAGCTAGGTGACTATCCGCTCAGATCATATGGTCAATGTCTGTATCATCTGGCCCGATTGGTCCTTAACAAAGGATACTGCATAAAAACCCCAGGTGATACATTATAAGTATGGCCTTTTCGTTTTGGTTGGTTGTTGAAGAAAGAAATCCGCTATTCAGAATTCAGTTTTAGTGCCAACGAAGCAGTTTCATGATTGTTGTGGAGATATGTTTTGCACCCATTGCAAGGGTGCCTTCACACCCATACACCACGACCCCGCAATTCCGACTGAAAAATCAATGTTTTTTTGAGAAGGTATTCTTGAGTCACGGAAAAATTCCCATGTTACCGAAACAAATAAAGCTCGTGGCCGTGGGCACATCTGATTGGAAGATGTTATCTCGAAAAAATAAAGAGAAAAAAAAGAAAAAAAAAAAAAGAAAGAAAAAAGAAAGAAAGAAAGAAAAAAGAACCGGGGCCGATGACACTGTCAAACCTGCATATAATGCATCGATGACGCAGATCCCCCCCAGGCCTTCTTTAGGTATTTTTTTTTGAATTTTTTTCGAAATAATTGGAGTCTTTCACGATTAAGGAGACTCTCACTCCAATGTTTTCTTAAACGGCTCCAATTGACCTTGAACTTGAAGAGGTGCAGGAATATCCCAAAACGGCATACCTCCATTTCTCCTCTCCCATCCCCACTTGCAGATGACATCACACCATCGCGACGAATGCGATGCATTCTAGATGAGGTATGCTGTGTGCAACAAGTGTTAAATGCATGGCTCGCTGCTATTCGTGGTGTGCCACGTGACGGGTTCCTCACTGGTAATGAGTTTAATGCCGAGATAGCCGTTATTATATGCAGGCTGCTTAGATCCGTGGGTACTGCCGATGAACATGGAACAAAATGATTGCCAGAGGGCAAGTCAGTTCTACTTGCAGTTTCGAGAAGATTGATTGGAACGGCAGGGGTGGAACTGAAGGTAATGTTTGGAAAATGGTGAAGATGATGAACGTTATCACGTGTCCGCTCACGTGACTTTTCATGTGACTCTTCACGTGACTCTTCACGTGATATTCGCATGAAGATTAACTTTTCTCCAAGTCACCCATAATCTCCACCCCATGCAACTCTTCAAATCCACGCAGGTATACCATACCGATTTCCGAGGCTCCACTCTCGCTTATCTCAATCGGTACCCGAACCCATATGCCAAGCACGTGCTCAGTTCCGACACGCTTGAGTCATATGTAGACGAGCAAGGCCGGCTCCGAACCACGCGGCTCGTGGTCAAAACCGGCCTGTTGCCCGATTTCGTCATGCCTTTTTTGGGCAAGTCTCTCCAGCTGTGGGTCATTGAAAAGTCCATCATTGACCCCAAAAACAAAACCATCCAGGCCTATAGTGCCAACATTGACCACCACCGGTTCATCAAGGTGCAAGAATTCCTACGCTACCAGTGTCTGGATAAAGACACGGTGCTCACGCTCAAGGTGCAATTTTCATCCAATTTCATCGGGCTCAAGCGGAGAATCGAGCAGTGGAGCAAGGACAAGTTTTCCAGGAACATGTCCAATCTGCGTGAGGGCTTTGTCTATGCCATGGAACGCTGGCGTGCATCTTCCCGTCAATTGTCATGATCATGTTTCTACTGATACCACTGAATGTTTAGTATCAAGGGCTACACAGGTGAATCTACAGTGCCACAGATTCTACAGATGTAACAAAGGAACTACTTTTACAGTCTCTACTGATCTTCCGATTTACTGATACTACCTCCGATACTGATATTACCTCCGATACTGATACTACTGTCGATACTGATACTACTGTCGATACTGATACTACTGTCGATTTACTGACACTACTGTCGAATTACTGGCAGAACCACAGTCTATGAATGGTGTTGCATAGCTACTGATAGCCACAAATTCTTCCGGTCAACAAACGCTGGAAGCATCGCTGATGTTTCGGATTCTCCATCGCATCCTTCGATGCATTGTCCATGGTACTCTATGGCACAGTCTACTGCCTATGGCACAGTCTACTGCCCATGGCACAGTCTCCAAACTAGAAGTTACAAATTGGTTTCCCCGTACGATCATATCTGATAGTACTGGTATACATTGTGTGGTACTCTACACCGAATGCCATGGTACTGCTTCTGGTTTATCATGGACCATCACGACTATCCAGCATAACACAGTGCCGACAATTCACTGTTGAGTTCGTGATTCCAGAAACCCACTCAACAACGCATTGTTTATTGATCAGTTGTTCGGTTAGAATTAGAGAAGGAGTCTACCACAGAGAAGGAATGTCAATTGCCCATCTCAGTCTACTCCAAGCATTTTCTGAAATGACTCCACAACGGCTATACAAGAAAAGGGACTCTGACGAATAGCTACACATATTATGGAACTGTCGGTCGACGAGAATGTCTACGAGAATGTCTACGAGAATGTCTACGAGAATGTCTACGAGAATGTCTACGAGAATGTCCACTTCCGTTACTAAGCAATGGTGACGAGAGTTACGATGGAGTATCTACAGAGTACTACGGGAAGGATATCGTCGTGGATGTCACGGCTCATCATCAGGGCTTCTTCGTGATGGTTCCGTCAAGGGCTCAATAAGAGGCATTGGGTATGGTAGGGCATTTGCTTAGATGCAGTCCCCACAACCAGAGCTACACATTTCCATTAACCACACTCCATCACTGGAATTTGCATAAACATTATTGGAAGACAGAAGTAGACAAAGTAGACAAAGTAGACAAAGTAGACAAAGTAGACAAAGTAGACAAAGTAGACAAAGTAGACAAAGTAGACAAAGTAGACAGAAATTAGACAAAGTAGACAGAAATTAGACAAAGTAGACAGAAGTAGACAGAAATTAGACAAAGTAGACAGAAGTAGACAGAAATGTCTATGTACCGCTAAATCGGCCAATAGCCCAAAACAGTCAATAAAACCACACACTCCTAAAAAATGCCAACGATTGATTTACGAATTAAGAATTATCTGTAGGAAATAGTGGTAGTAGACATTTTGTAGTAGACATTTTGCGTCCTGCATATAAGCGTAATTCGAGGTACGCCAGTGTAATTCACAGCACAGCAGAACTACTACGTCAAATTCATCGGCTTGACCATAATTCGAATGCGTAGATTAAATTAATCTATCGATTTTAACGTTTTGACTAAAACTGGTAAATTCCACGTCCCAAGTACGAAATGGATTATGTGGAGCTATATCTTCTGTATCAAGAATATTTCATTGTAAGTTTGGAATCAACTTCTTTTCAATATAATTTTGTTTTCTTTGATACAAATAGAAAAAATGGACGAAAATCAAAGGAAATTCAAATTAATTGGTTATATGCAGGTCGTGCATAATAAGTAAGTCGATACTAAACGCTGCAAACACGTTTTTTAAAAACGTCTTTTCCAGCAAATAAACAATTCATTCTACGCATTCTTGAGATAAAAAAACTGATAAGAAAGAAAAGTGGTTGGCTTGAACTGTGAATGGGACATTTTTGAATTGTGAGTGTTATATGCAGAACAAACATGATTTAATCAAAATTTATGGTTTTTTTTCCTTTTTTTTTCTATAGGAAATAATTCTGCGTAATTTAAAGAGTCTAACATGATCATTTGCCATTATTATCCCAAAATAAACCCGTACACCCGATCATCAGTTTGAAAAAAAACCGACCTTTTATGGCCCATTCTTCCCACCCCTTTATATACTTTTAATCTGTTATATCTTATTTATATCATTGATTCTTATACTTCTATAAATATTTATTATATCACTATATCTTTTCCTGTATAATAGGGATATATAAGTGTAATCCCTATGAGCGGGACCTCCTTCTTATATATTCGCGCCGTTGCCCATCGGGGCCACGCCACCCGGTGGCACCCGATGGCTCCTGCATGTAGAAGACCAAGACCTGTTTCATCTGGACATGCTTATATGCAGACACGTACTGGGTCCTCACGTTCAACACTCCCCCTCAGATGCAACGCCTTCTATCTGACGTCCATCGTCCTGAAGGGTTCTGCATCTAAGTCCTTGATGCTGTTGCTTGGTTAATCCCTTCGTAAGCACACCAGCAAATCGTCCGAAATAGTCCACTTGGAATCTTCTCCACACACCTCTGTATACATATGCTGTCTCAACATGCATTGTACCTCTTGAACATTCTTAGGGTGTACTATTGGAACCCTGGTCAACTATTGGAACCGTGATCTCTTAGATGGCACTATCACACCACACTAGGACATTCTTAGGGTGTACTGTCTGCTGCCCTCAGATATCTCCTTATTCGAAACCTCCTTAGACTGATTCCATGGAGCTCTGTGCAACTTCGACGACCATGATATTGGACCAAACATAAACATTCTTAAGTACGCCGATTTTGATTGCCTTGTTTTTTGGGCTTGTTTCTGTGTTTTGCGTCCACACCACCTCATCTTCTTTCCTCTCTGTTTCCTTTGTTCTTCTGAAAATAATACCCTTTCTGGGCGTCTGTAGTAAGTATCTCACAGTCATGTGGGCTGCTCTTTTATGTTTCGCCTTAGGTTCCTTTAGATCCCTTGCTAAAGCCAGTGTCTGATATGCAATATCTGGTCTTACCGTATTTGCTGCGAACATAAGTTTTCCCACGATTGCTCTGTATTCAGATTCGTCACAACTCTCTTGTTGTTCCTTTTCTGTGAGATCATGAAGACGTTCGTTATGTTTTCCGCATTCCACCGTCACCAGCATACTCTTGTAGCTTGTAAATGTATGTTTCAAGGTTCAAACTGACTTTGTTGACTCCGACTTCTATATTCACCAAAACTCCTATATTCACCAAAACTCCTATATTCACCAAAACTCCTATATTCATCCCAAAAGCTTCTTAAAGGTCTTAGAGATTTGCCAGTACCTCTGCCACACATAAGCTATCTGGTCCAAGTATCAATATATCATCAACATATAGTGCAATCATGAATAGCTTCCCTTGAAGGTACTTGTAATACACACATGGTTTTGATATACATCTTTTGAAACCAAATCTCTCAATGGCTCTATGAATGACTTGATCCACACGTCCTGCTTACCATAGAAAAACGAGGCCTGCTTTATAGAGACTTCCTGAGTCTGAGAACTAAGTGTTCTTTTCCTTGTTGAATGTAGCCTCGTTTACTGCAATGGCTAAGACCATTCTTAAGCTTTCAAACCTAAAGACGGGTGAGAATGTTTCTTGGTAATCAATACCCTCTTTCTGGAAGTTACCCAATACCACAAGTCTTACCAAGCCACAGCTCTTGCTTTATATACTTGCTTCTCCTTTAGTGAATACCCATTTGGAACCTTTTTGAAACCTTTTTGGAACCTTTGGTTTCCTTCCATTTGGTAATTCAACTAACTCGAAGGTTCCGTTCTTGTCATGAGCCCCCATTTCCTTGTCACAGGCAGCGGTCCAAAGTATTTTCCCTTTCAGGCGCATGGCTTGTTTATAACTCCTGGGGACTTTTTAAAATCGTCCAACTGAGCTTCTAGAGTCTGAGTATAATCAATCTTTCGGATCAATCTTTCGGATCAATCAATCTTTCGGATCAATCAATCTTTCGGATCAATCTTTCGGATCAATTAATGGCATCTCATCATCTGCTTTTATCCGCAAACACCGTGCCAATTCAATCTCTTTAGTCTCGTCATTCGACTCTAATTCACCCAGATCGAGATATACTCCCCCTGAAGTGGCAGTAGGTTTAAGACAATTGCCCGAATCAGACGATCGCTCGTGGTCGGTAGGTTTGCCAGTTCTTTTCAGATTGTAGGGCTGCCGCACGTTTGGGCACTTTGCGCGTGCGATGTGAAGGAGGGAGACATCATGTTCGCGGACCGTTCTTCGAGACAGCCGTGAGGCAGGAGCACCTTCGCCATTATCGGCGCACGTAGTGTTTGAGCCAGTAGAGTCCCTTCCACCCCTTTATATACTTTTAATCTGTTATATCTTATTTATATCATTGATTCTTATACTTCTATAAAGATTTATTATATCACTATATCTTTTCCTGTATAATAGGGATATATAAGTGTACTCTCTTTATTAGTTTGATCTTTATATGTATTATTTTCCCGTAAAACCCTATGAGCGGGACCTCCTTTTTATGGACATTTATTTAACAAATTGGCTACCTTCAACAATATTCTGAAAACATCTGCCTCTGTGGTGGATGCTGCGATAATCTTTTGTAACTTTGATGACCATGGTATTGGACCTCCCATAAACATTATTAGGTTAGCACACCTAGATTGACTTGTTTTTGTATTTGTTATCAAATCAGCATCAACAAATACCTCGACATCTTTGTGGTTCGTTTCCGCGGTTCTTCTAAATATATTTCCTTTTCTGGGATTCTGAACTAAGTATTTCAAAGTCATATGGGCTGCTCTTTTATGTTTTGCTTTAGGTTCCTTCAAATCCCTAGCCAATTTAGTGCCTGATAGGCAAGTGAGCTCCCACGCTTGTCTTATATTCTGATTCGTCACATCCTTCTTGTTTGTCTTCATCTGTGAGTTCGTGAAGGCGCTCCTTTTCCTGGACTATGGTCGGTTAGCTTGTAAATGTCATCCTCAAGGTTCAAACCAATCAAATTGTCCTGATTTCTATGTTCATTCCTAGAAACTTCTTTGGAGCCCCTAGATCTTTCATATCAAAGACATTGGAGAGTTCCATCAGTATTTCTTCCACACATGAGTTGTGGGTCCAGTGATCGTCTAGTGCAATCATAAGTAACTTCCCTTCGACGTTCTTATAATACACACACGGTTCTGATATACATTCTTTAAAACCAAATTTCACAATGGCTTTGGGAATAACTTGATCCACACCACCTGCTTCCATAAAGAAACGAGGCCCTGCTTCCATAGAGAAACGAGGCCCTGCTTCCATAAAGAAACGAGGCCCTGCTTCCATAGAGAAACGAGGCCCTGCTTATCCATACAGAGATTTCCTGAGTTTGAGGACTAAGTGTTCTTTTCCTTGTTGAACATACCCTTCAGGTTATCTCATATAGATTTCTTCGTCTAGGTCTCCATTCAAGAATGCAATTGTGACATCCATTCGTTTGATTACCAATGCTTGTTCCACTGTGGTTGCTAAGACCATTCTCAAGCTTTCATATCGTATCACTGGTGAGAATGTTTCCTGATAATCAATGCCTTTCTGGAAGTTATCTAACACCACTAACCTGGCTTTGTATACGTCATTGTCCTTTAGTGTGAAGACCCATTTGGCGCCAATTGGTTTCCTCCCTTCTGGCAGTCGACTAGCTCAAAAGTATTGTTCTTTGCATGGGCGTTCATTTCCTTGTCACACGCATTGATCCAACATTTCCTTGTCATACGCATTGATCCAACATTTCCTTGTCATACGCATTGATCCAACATATCCTGCTCTGCAGGAAGACAAGGGCCCCGTGGTTTATCAACGACTTGATGTAGGAGAAGATGTAGTCCCATCTTCCACAGTTCAAGCCTCCAATATGTTGTCTCAATTGGTAGATATCTCGTCCATTTGGAAAGCTGCAGGCAAAGTCTCGATCGAGTTTGGCCTCTAAGTGGTGCTCCATCTTAGGCAAGTAGAAGTAAGGGCCAAAACCTTGGGCCGAGGCTTCCTTTGCGTTGTTGTAGAAGTAAAGGGCAAAGTCAAAGATACCTCCCGAGACCGGCTCGCCGTCCACCAAGACGTGCTTCTCGTCCAAGTGCCAGCCTCTGGGTCTGACAATCAAGGTGGGGATGTGTCTACCCTTTTCCAAGTTAAGCTTGTATTACTTTCCATTCGAAGAGTAGGACAAGTTTCTGCGGACACCGTCGTACGCCGGTGTGTTGCACCACTTGGCTCCATTGCTTGTGTCTCAGAAAGAGACCTTGAGAAAGGAAGCGTGCAGGACCATTTCCAACATCTGTTGAGCATTTTCGTACACAGTTTCATAGTCCGGCACAGTAGTCTCATTGGAAATCAATAAGTCTCTTAAGTAAGGTACATCAGTCATTGGTTCGGACATGTTTATTCTGGTTTATCACTCTAAACTAAATGCTTTTGTAATCAAGCCTTGCCTTCTGTAATTCCTTGTCCTCCTATATAAGAGGCGACGACCCTTCCTTTTATATATTCCTGCAGCAATCTCTTAGGTTCGCACAAATGCCTAAATGTCGTTTCAGCTGGATATACTGCATACTATGTATGCAGTGAGCCTAAGTCTTCTCAGGGCTTATGTTCAACAACATCTTGTTGAGCGAACAGGTGTCGCATCAATTCTCCAGTCACGGCCTACGACATTCGGAACGAGAAGAACCACCATTAGTACAACCCTGATCAATGTCAAGCAATACGGACACGCCATTTTGGAGTACAAGGACTTGGGCGAAAGCCCTTCCATACTATAATCAAATTTGGTCGTGCGCGCCCCTAAACATCGCAAAGTTCTTTTTTTTTTTATTTTCACCTTTTTTTGCTTTTTTTTTTTACTTTTGTCTTTTTTACTTTTGTCTTTTTTAATTTTGTCTTTTTTACTTTTTTCTTTTTTATTTTTGTCTTTTTTACTTTTGTCTTTTTCGTTTTTTCTCTGTTTTTACCTTTTTTTGCACCCACCGCGAATCACATTTCCATAAAAAACAAAGCCATGCACTTGATTTCCTTTGTAAAAATCACTAATTAACAAAAATTCATTCCAAAAAAACATTTTTGCCTAATCGGGAAACCAAAAGAACTTCCTTTTTGGGCCGCACACGTACATTTGCTGTGTCACCATCCCATCGCATATAACATACCTACATGTCCAAATATAGGCTTCTTACTATAGGTTGATACAATATGTGAAATTCTTCCAAATCCTGGTATTATCTTAGGGTGTACTGGTTTATCTCTTTAAGTTATATCATTTCATTTTTTTAAAATCTACATCAAATTTTATCATATGTCTCCCAATCTCTTTAAATCATAAAATTCATTGATTAAGTTTAATCTTTTTAATTTTTTGATCTAAGTTAATTGATTTTAAAGTATTCTAATATATCTTCTTCTTTAGTTATATGTCCATTATATAATAATACTAAAGGAACTAAAAGATCAGTAATTTTTGACTTCCAAAGCTATAGGGTATTAGGAGGGAACAGCACCAACAGTTTTTCATTTTTATTATAAAAGGCTTTTTTAACCCCCAAAAATATATTATTAAATAATTTTTAAAAACCAACAACTCAAAACATAGGTAATTAAAATGCATTTTCAAGATTCCGAAGATTCCGAAGATTCCAATGATTTCCGAAGATCCAACCGTTTTCAGTGGTTTCAGTGGATTTCCGATGGCTGTCATTCCATGGGTGACAAAGATCTTTGGCCAGCCGCCAGCGACAAGTTCATTTCACCCTTGTTTCAAGAACCAAGTCCTTTGTCTTAGTCTTTAGTTATTGGCGGATACATACCTAACCATGATACAGATGGACAGAAGGAGAGAAGAGAAGAAGCGGTTTAAATAACGCTCGCTCGTATGGAGAGACGCGCAGAGAAAAAGGCCAAAAAGAAACGGCGCGCGGTTTTTTGTCGTATAGCGTAAACCATTAGAACTTTGATAACCCACCGTCGTCCTTCGAAGGAGGCGGATTCGGGTCCAATCCCGTTAACTGAAGATCC
>NKZZ01001558.1:0-16604 GCA_002370815.1 Metschnikowia hamakuensis
CTCATCTGGACAAACTACATGTGCATTCCATGCCCATGTAAAACGACTACATGGGCATTCCATGCCCATGCAAAAGCGTGCAGGAGTCGCACGGCGCTCACGTTTAACAATTCTCAATCCAACCTCTCTCCCTAACACCTCCCCCAATGGCACCAGAATTTCCGAAAAAAAAAGGGTATTTGAATCATGGAATTGTGATTTAGTTTTGGAAAACACACATTTAAGTTTTGGAAATGATCTCTTTAAATTGTGGGGTTTTCCGTGTTTTGGGGTCAGTCTGGGTTAGTTTTGAGGTCAGTGTTGGACTTCCAGAGTAGTGCAGCAGTAAATGTATACACATTTTTGTATATTTCTAGCTATAGACTTAGTACGAATTTGGGTGGGGAAATTGATGGACAGTGAAAAATTCGGTAAAAAGCTCCTTAAAAAACTCCCTAAAAAACTCCCTAAAAAACTCCCTAAAGAAGCTTCCTAAAAAAACTCCGTAAGGCTACGCACTGAAAGGTTTAGGTATTAGAGAAACTTGGGCGCGCATGGGAAAAAATGTGAATGACAGTGGAACCGCGTAGTCTGTTGAGGAATTAAAACTATATACAGGAATTCCCCGAGCTGGCCGAGTATATAACAACCAACAGGTTCGCCCAGTTAGATGAACCTTTAAAGGAATCTCTCTAAGGTACAGTATACGACTATACCTCATGAAACGTTCCTGTATACAGTCCCTAAACCTGTTAAGTTCTAACATAATCGAGGATAGCTTTCTTTTCTCGTAGGCTTGGCCCTTTAAAAGTGTACCATTGTGAAGTCTGGAATTGCAGCATTTTCCAGAACCAATTTTTATCCTAGTTCGATGGAAAAAAGGGGGTTTGCATTGGGCCTTTTTCTGCTGACCTTGTCTGGTGTACGGGTGTATCGCGAAGCAGTTCCGGGTCAAACAGTTGCTTGTACTGCATATAAGGTGATGTGAAGAAATCACATTTTTATTCATTCAAAACATTAAATTAGTTAACTGGGTGTTGTGTTCTTGCGATTTAAAAGAGATTAATGTTGATTCAGTGAATCTTTTTTTAGTATGGTCAGCACGAAACTATGGCCTATTTGGGAAGTTTTATGGCCTATTCGGGAAATTATGGCCTATTCGGAAAATTATGGCCTATTCGAGAAGTCATATGGCCTATTCGGGAAGTCGTATGGCCTATTCGGGAAATCATGGCCTATTCGGGAAGTCATTTGGCCTATTCGGGAAATTTTGAAAAGGGCAATTCTTCAAAAATATCGGCTTCTCTCTAGGCTTTACCGTCTTTCATTGAAGGTTTTCAACGTCCCGTAAACCAAACTTTTCTGACTCTGGCCTGAGTGTGGTGTGGGGTTTGGAGAGTTTCGCGCAATGTGTGCAGGATACCACAGTTTTTCGCACACTTTTTTGCACAGCTTTTCAGGTAAACCACACTCTGTTCCTTCCCCATGCTAAGCTCTTTTGGGTACCGTCATCGTCACGGGACGTTTTGTACTACTTTAAATTATTAGACAGTTTCTATCATATAAGAAATTTATCTGTTCGTTGTAATACTACATATCTGGGTGTTTCCCTGCATATTAGTCACTCTTCCTGCATACAAGCTCACTTCTCACTCCTGCATACTCATACAAATAAATCTATATATTAAAACCATGGATTGATATCACATTAATTTAGCTAATATATAGGGATCCATATTGTGCTTATATGTAGGAATAACAGTTAAATTCTTTTAACCAAAATTCTACCCATGGAAAAATATAACTAGGGGTTTAAACAAATATACCACTACACACTACTCTATGCAGGACTCTAGTTAATACAATTAAACTACTAAAATACTATGGTGGACTTTATACTGAGAAATTAGCCCTTTCTTATCTGCAGGCTCTTTTTTTTTGGAATTTAGTGGCTGTTGAACAGCTTCAACGACGAAGTTATTGGTGGCATCGTTATATGCAGGACACAGTAAAAATCCATAATCAAATATAATAGAGTCAGCGTATGGTGAGTTTGGGATGGTGAGTTTGGGATGGTGAATTTGGGATGGTGGAGATGGAATAGTCTGCAGTACTGATTCTGGGGTGTCCTGTATATTAGGGCCTGGGAGTGTATACAAGTAAACAACGGGCCCCTTTTCACCAAATTAATCAAAAAACTTTGGTGGATGTACACGGAAAGACCAGAGCACGGGTCAAAATGGGTTTGGCGGAGCACGGCATTTTGCAGCAATCGAGCGCGGAACACCACCCAGTGTCAAGGTCACGTGATGGCGGAAAAGTGGGGGTAACGTGGGGGTAAAGGGGGAGAAAGGGGGAGAAAGGGGGAGACAAATGGGGGAAAGAAAAAGTGGGGGAGAGAGTGGGGGGAAAGGTGGGGGGAAAAGTGGGAGAAAGTGGGGGGAAAAGTGGGGGTAGAAAAAAGTGGAGTAGAGGGAAGAGGCGGTTTCAAGGGTGTTTCAAGGGTTTGGGAGGAGAGAATGTCACGTGGTGTGACGGCACG
The DNA here is from genome assembly GCA_002370815.1 of Metschnikowia hamakuensis. Lineage (NCBI taxonomy): Eukaryota > Fungi > Ascomycota > Pichiomycetes > Serinales > Metschnikowiaceae > Metschnikowia > Metschnikowia hamakuensis. The sequence continues at coordinate 2,522 of NKZZ01001558.1, forward strand.
TGACTGCCCATGGTTCCAGACGTAGCCGCATCAACGTGCAGTGCATAGTCTAATAGACACGATGTAGACATTTAGCCAGAAATAGACAGATTGGACAGAATAGACAAATTCAAATAGAGAAATAGACAAATAGACAGGAAATAGACAGAAATAGACAGAAATGGACAGAGATGGACAGATACAAAGACATAAATGTATATAGATAGATAGAGAGATAGACAGAATAAATAGAAATAGAATTAGACAAATCGACAAATAGACAAGTAGACAAGTAGACAATTAGACAAATAGACAAATAGACAAATAGACAGGTAGACAAATAGACAAATAGACAAATAGACAAATAGACAAATAGACAAATAGAAATAGACAGTTAGACAGATAGACAAATAGAGAGACAGACAGGTACTTAGGTAGACAAATAGACAAATGGCCAAATCGACAAATAGACAGGTAGACAAAGTGAGATAGACAAGTAGAAATAGACATAATAATTAGACAAATAGACTGGCAAAGATAGACAAATAGACAAACAGGGAATGGACAAACACAAAAGAAGGGATTAGACAAATACATGTAGACAATTAGAGTAATAGACAGGATAAATAGAAATAGACAGGTGGACAGAATAAATAAAAATGGACAGGTACACAAATAGACAGACATAAAAAGGGAAAATAGACAAATGGACAATTAGACAAAAGCCCAAATGGTCAATTTGAAATAGACAATCAAAAAAAGACAAGTAGTAATAGACGAATAGTAAAAGACAATTAGAGTTAAAATCAAAATTAGATTTAGACAATAGAATTAGACAAATAGAATAGACAAATAGAATTAGACAGAATTAATAGAAATGAAAATAGACGAATAGACAGATGGAGAGACAGATGGACAGATGGAGAGATGGACAGAATAAATTGTCTAATAGACAAATAGACAAATACCATAAATAGAATTAGAATAGACAACAGACAATAGATGGACAGATGGAAAGATAAATGGATAGACGAATAGACGAGAGGCCGGATTAGGAAGGTGCAGTGGACAGGCGAAAAGGTACATGCGGAAACGCAGGTTCAAGCCACGTGAGGCGGGACTTTGCGTTGCCGGGTAAAAAAAGTCGAAAAGAAACGAAAAAGAAAGAAACCGAGGAGGAAAAAAAAAGAAACCGAGGAGCACGAAAAAAACGAGGGAATTCGCGACGCAGGAGCTCCACCGCGTGCGGCCAAAAAAGGAAGTTTCGATACACGCATGCATATGCGGGCAGAGGCGATTTAAAGCTTTGGGCCAATCAAATTGGCAAGTGGAAGCTGGGAAAAGCACAGAGACTGCATAGAGGGTGTTTCACGCCTGCCCTCAGTGTTTCACGCCTGCACCGAGTCGTTCCATCCCTGCACCCAGCCGTTCCAGCCCTGCACCCAGCCGTTTCACGCCTGCACCCAGCCCGTCGTCGTCCGCAGGAACATCCCCGGTAGCCGCACGCAGCACGCCGGCCTAAATGCCCCTTGTGCGCTCGCTTACTCCAAAAGCCACCCCAGAGCTTTTCTAAATTTAGAACAAAAAAATACACTTTTTGAATTTTTAATTAATCTAATTTTTTTGAAAATTTGAACGGACTGAATTAACTTTAAACTTCCAGGTTTTTTCCTTCATATAAAAAGTTTTGCTCGCTCTGATTGGTCAAATCCTTTGGGTGTTCTCTTCTATGTGCAGGCATTCTCCGCGACCAAGTCACACTCGGTGGCTCTTGTCCTGTATCCAGTGAAGTTTAGTACTGGACCCTCACCACACTTGGCCTCACCACACTTCCGAAATGGTCTAAAGAAAGAGACCCACGCCACGCCTGCATAAAATCACGCCACCCACTCCATGAACTCCATACATTTTCTACTAACCTTTTCTGTCTCTTTGTCTACGCTTTCCGTCTATTTTTGTCTATTTTTGTCTCTTTTTGTCTACTGTCTACTCTGTCTCTTTTTGGCTACTCTGTCTCTTTTTGTCTACTCTGTCTACTCTCTGTCTACTGCCTACTCTGTCTCTCTGTCTACTCTCTCTGTCTACTCTCTCTGTCTACTCTTTTCTGTGATTTCTGTCTACTGCCTACACTGTCTTCTTTCTGTCCAATTTGTCCAATTTGTCCAATTTGTCCTCTCTTTATGCCATAAATCTACCCACCAAAATCCACTCTCCACGGCCACTATTCTCCAAACCATTTCCTCCATTTTCTCCATTTTCTCCATTTTCTCCATTTTCTCCATTCCCATGACCTAACTGAAATCCCCGTAAAAATCCGAAATTGTTCCAAAATCTCCACGTGTTTTTTTTTTTTTTTTTTTTTTTTTTTTTTAAGCCCACATTCCAGCCACAAGACCCTTTTCCAGCCCTAGAAAATATCGCCCCTGATGAGCCCCCATTGTGTGTGTGTCGGGCCTCGGATTTGCCTCGCTCGCGGGCCAGCGTCATATCCAAAAAAAAAGGGCCATATTGACGATAGCTTAACCGAAGAAAAAAACGAGCGAGAATCTTCAAATTCCAATAAAAACAATCGGCTAATTTCTGCTGTGCTTTATGCTGCCCCCACCGCCCGGTTGTTTTTTTTTTTTCCCCTGCCACTTCCATTCTACTTTTGCTTGTCCAACTGCTTCTACTGCTTCTACTGCTAAGAACGTTTTCTGTCTTTGTCTTTTGTCTTGTCGTTTGTCTTGTCTTTTGTCTTGTCTTTGGTCCATAAAAACGGCTGCTTCTTTGGTCCATAAAACGGCTGCTTCTTTGGTCCATAAAACGGCTGCTTCTTTGGTCCATACAAACGGCTTCTTTGGCCTGGTACTTTTGGCTCCTGTTGGTTCTTCCGCTTTCAAACTGCGCCCCCTGATTATCTTCACTCAGCCGCTGTTCCGACTCAGCCACTGTCCCGGCGCACTTCCTGACCCCTGGCTAAAATCCACTGCATTTCTTCCCTTTTGCTGTCCACTGTCTTTGTCTTTGTCTTTGTCTTCCCGCCTTTGTCTTGCTGTCCACCGTTCTAGTCTATCTGTCTGTCCATCTGCTCGTCTAATCTGATATGAGGAAAATCTGGAGCAAGTCGTCCACAAGACGCTCCATTTCTACCATTTCCAAGTCCAAGGCCCCGGATTCCCTTCTAGATATCTCGGAATCTGACCCGGCTCAACACTCCCTGGCCGTGCGGGCTTTGATCCTCCCCAATTACGACTCCGATATCGTCCGCCATGCATGGATCAACGGCATTTTGAACTCCTCGCCCGCCCACGACTTCCAAGAACTGAATCTCCAGCTCTACCGCGTGGAATTAAGAGGCTCCTTCTTGTACATCCACCGGCCTCCTCCGCAAATGGGCGTCCGTCTGCTTCGCGTCTCTGCAAAGGCCCCGGGCACCTTGATATCCACGGCTGACTCGTCCTATCCCAATATGTCCGACCTGAACACCATGGTTGGATCCCGAAGCATCCTGGGTTCTGACTCCATTCCGCTTGAATCCCCGCTCGAAACCGACTTCGAGCCCCCGAGGTCCTTGAGGGCCCCTGACCAGGCTTCTACACACTCCAGCATCTCCACGATGCCTCTTCAGGACCCTCCGCTTACCGCAGACTCCGGGGCCAAGTCCTCCTTGTTCCGAGGCCCTGACCTGCAGTTGGCCATCACCTACCACAAGCCTGTGGTGCCCCATCCCAGCCTCAATTTTGACTTCTCCTCCAATACGTTTCTTCCCCACTCTTCCACTGAGAGTTTGGTGCATTTCTTCCTTTTTGCCGACGCCGCCTCGCTTGCTGCGCCCGTGCAGACCTTAATCTCGGTGTTCCCGCTTTTCCCCAGGATGCTTGATGTGTTGCAGCTCATGCTCATGTTCTTGAAAGCCGTTTACAAGGGCGAGTTTGGCGACGTGCCGCTTGATGTGTCTCAACGAGTCATTGCGTTTTTCCACCACCTTGACCAAGACTTTAGTGGGTTTTTGTTGAAGTCCGATATTGCCCCGGAAATCTTGAAGATCTTGGAGTTGTTGTCGGAAAATATCGATGCAGCCAAGTCTCCGGAAGCTGCTGCTTCTTTGGCTGATTTCAAGGCCTCCATGCTTGCAAAACAACACCTTTTGCTTGATTTGGTCAAGTCTTCCGAGCCGTTTCTGCAAAACAGCCCACTTGCTGAGCTCCTGAGTACGATTTTCTTGGAGGACTTGAATTTGGTGGACCTTGCTACGGCCATTGGTGAAATTGATACCCAGTTCTTTGAAAAATGGAACTCCAGCAGAGATAAGTCCTTGCTTCTTTACTCGTCCATCTGCGAAAATACCCCAGGTGACTACTTCTACAAGAAGAACCCGTTGATCTTCAACAATGATACGCATATCCACTACTTGTCCCGATTATTGGTTCATCACTTGTTCAATGAGTCCAGCAATATGTATTCCGAGCAACGGGCCCGCATCTTGGAGAAATGGATCGACTTGGGGTGTCTTTTGGATAAGTCCGGAAACATGTCTTCTTGGCTTGGAATCTCGTCGGTGATCTTATCCCAACCTATTCTCAGATTGAAGAACGTCTGGGCCCATGTTTCAGAGAATTACGTGAAGCTTTTGAAAAACGATTGGGCCCCGGTTTTATTCGAACTCGATCGCAGGCACCTTGCCAATAGCTATGAGTCGTTGACATTCGGTGGCTCTGCCGGGTCCGGGTCGGAGGTAGAGGTGCCTGGGTCCAAGGAATCATATCATATCATGGCCCCAAGAGGCTTGGGTAAAATCTACCCTAAAGAGGCTGTGATTCCATATTTTGGGGATCTTTTGGTCAACAATACGCAGTCCACCAATATCGCCGAGTTGGATATCATCTGGAGGAAGATTAATTATTCATTTGACCGCTGGAACGATTACTTGAAGAATCTCTACAATTCTCCAGATATCATCAGCTACAACCAAGATGTCATCAGAAGATACGACTCCATGGGGTTCATTTTCTCCAACGAAAGTCTCAACCAGGTGCTCTACTTGGGCGTTCAAAAGGACGACGATAGCCTTCCGCCTAATTTGCAGTCCAATGGACAAGAATCTTCCGGCTCGCTAGTGGAGAAAAACTCGACTTCCGAAAATAAGGGCTTGAAGGCAAAGCTTACTCGTTTATTGGAGTACAACTGCGAGTCCATCAACCTAGATACCATCATGAACTACTCGTTGGCATCGGAGTGTTGTCCTGCAGAAAACTACTTGAAGGCTCCTACTACAGACACGCTCTCCATCTACAACGGTAGCTCTGTGTCTGTGAGTTCAGCAGCTTCGCTTAGTATGGTCGATTCGTGCGATACTAATGATACGGCGCTGGTCACCAAGGCCACCAATGAAATTGATGGAGAAGACCGGCTTCCTGCATTCAACAACTCGTGGTTCAAGATCAACTTGCAGAAATATGATGACTTGATAGCCACTGAAGGCCCCGTTTCGGACCAGACCAAGGAGAGACATAATATTGTGGTGGACAACGATTTGGTGCTCCGTATCGATGACTTTGTCACGGATCACGAGTCGGACCTGAATGTTTCGGGCGAGCCCGGGACTTATGAAGATGACGATGGGCTTGGAATTGATGTGGATGACATTTTGAACTCCGAAAAGTTCAAGAACTTCGCCATTTCCGAGGAACACGAAACGTCTCCCGACAAAAAACACCGCAGTTTCGGCATGATCTCCAACCATTCCCAAGCAGATGCAACGGTCCGTGCCCGCAGGTATATCCCCAAGTTCGCCTCGATTGATAAGTTGGTGGATTTGCTTTTGATCGACTCCAAGCATTTCGATAATAGCCATCCCATCGATCTCACCGAGTACAGGCATGTATTCATGCTTAACTATAGCACGTTCATCAGCACCAAAGATCTTCTTGAAAAGCTTGCGCATCGGTTTATCCATTCTGGAAATGCAGTGATTTCTGTGATGAAGAAATACTACTTGGTGAACAAAGGAACGTACGATGCAACGACATTTGGAGTGTTCCCCAATTGGGACGTGGATGACCAAGTTGATCTTTCCGATGTGGGAGAAGTGGACTACGAGTTGCTCCTCAAAATCCAGGTCAATATCTTAAAGGCCTTGATCATTCTTGTCAACAACTACTTTGAGAGTTTCTCCAATAACCTCAAGAACAAGAACATCATGATCAAGCTCTTGAAGCTCTACAGCAACGAGATCCTCCAGTGGTACAACTCCAATAAAATCGACCATACGTTGAACAAAGCGTTTGAAAACTTGGTGAGTTTCTACAAGAGATTGAAGAAGTTGTTTGTGAAGAAAACCTACCGTCCCATCGAAGGTCTGAAGTTCGACACCTACTTGATCCACGAGTTCAAGTTCAGCAATAGCATGCGGGATGTGCCCATGAACCGGAACTTGCCCAGCCCTCGGAACATCCATAAAATCGAGAAGTTCCTCAATAAGTTCAATAAGCTTTTGAGCGTGTTTTACCGGGGAATCTCCTCAGAAAACTGGTTTGCCGTGTTCAAGACTTTGGAGAACCTGTATGAAAACTACTCGTTGCTTAATTACGAGCTGCAGGACGTGGACGTTAGTGAAGAGTTTGTCAAGGTTTCGAATATCTTCACTTTCCTTGAGACGCTCTACAATGCAGACCCCAAGGATCCCGTTCTTAGGAAACTTCCCTTGGTGTTCAGGAAACTTTGCCGGTTGTACACCAAGTTCAAGACCTATTTGTTGGTGCAGTTGTGTGATGTGAACATCTCGGTGGACGAGCGTCTTGACCGGATGAAGACTCTCTTGTTGATGGTGAAGATCTCCAAGATCAAAATGGGCGAGAGTCTGTTTGTTTTTGAAGGCTATGGAACAGAGATTCCGTCGTGCATAGAGTCAGCTCTTCGGGCTGCCATTTTATCCCCCGAGAGCCGCTCCTTCCATCATCTTTGGTACAAGGCCGCTTGTGCTTTGGAAACCTCCGAATCAGGACGTCCCGTGAACAAATTATGTGAATATTTGGAAGGATTATTGCCCAAACACTTGGACGCGGACGACTTGTTGATGCCGCACGAGCCGTTGCTCCCATGTTTCGGGTGGATCATCCAGAACTTGATCGATATCAACAAGTGTCCTTCTTTCCACCGGCACCACATCAACTTCAACAAGAGGTACTTCATCTTCAAGCTTATTAAGGAACTTAGTCTCGAGGACAGTGACGAGTCGGAAGATATCCATAACGAAACCAAGGAGTTTGAGTTTCTTCTTAAGCTCGACGAGTCGTTGAGTGCCGTGGCCCATTTGAGGCCTAACCAGGGCGAGAAAAACCATAAGCTCTTTTTCCGGGGTGTGATCCGGGACCAGTACGTGTTGCTTAAGACCGAGGCCAAGAAGAGGGCAAGCAAGGAGCCCAAGAACCAAGCGGTCCCCGTTCCCAAGACGCAGGTTGTCCGGAAAACATCCACCAGCAGCTTGAGACGGCAGTCGATGAACTACAAGACCAACTCATCGTCGCGGTTCAAAATCAGTGGTCTTTTCAATAAGTCACGGAACCTGAATGTGGCCGCCGAACGCGTGGCATCATACCACGAACTTCCAGACCCAGCATCGGTGGCTGACCCAAGACAAAAACCCGTGGCTGTGGTGCAGCTCAAAAACACCAAGACGTTCCCGGTGTACCTCTTCCCATTTTCATTTAAAGTGGACCCCGAAGAAACAAACGAGGTGTACTTTTTCCAAACCATCAGCGAAACCGACACCAAGGATTGGCTCAATGCTCTCGATTACGCCAATAGACATTGGTTCTACTCACGTGCCATCAACTATAAGGTGCAGAGCCTTAATACTACGTTTGGGCTCCCGTTGAGTGCCATCTGTGCACGTGACAAGGCCCAAACCCCCAAGTTTCTCCAGTTGATTTACCAGGCCATTGAGGCCGAGGGACTCCAGGATGTGGGGATTTACCGGATCAGTACGTCCATCAGCGAGCTCAACAGCATCAAGCAGGAGATCGATCGAACTGGCCAGATCAATTTCAGCGAACGAGGCGTCAATGTCCATGCTCTTACCAGCTGTGTCAAGCTGTACTTTCGGGAACTCCCCGATGCTCTTCTTACCGATGAAGTGATTGAAATGTTGGTGCCGTTGAAGAAAACCGGCGATGACTTTTCCGAAGCAGATGCTCTGGCGTACCGTCAAGCCATGGCCAAACTTCCCTCGGTCAACTTCCATACTTTGAAGTCGTTGATCAAGCACTTGCACGAGATCGTCAAGCACAATGCTGTCAACAAGATGACCACGTCCAACTTGGCCACGGTGATTGGGCCAGCTTTGACGGAGGCCAGCAACTTGGAGTCGCTCATCAATAACTTTGGTGTGCTTAACCATGTTTTGGAGAAGTTGATTGATCAATATGAGGTTTTGTTTGGCGATTCCGACGTTGCTTCGGTGAACGACGTTGCTTCGGTGCAAGTTTCGGAGGCTGAACCACAAAGAAACTCAGAGCAAGATAGGATGAAGGAACCAGAAAGAAATGGTGCAAGCGACAGTGTGAAGGTGTCTCTTTAAGTGAAGGTATCTTCCGTTTAGAGGTGGTGATTTAATTTAATATCTATTGACCATGTACTATATACAGTAAGACGCTAGTGTCTCTTGATGAAGCCGTTGTTGGCATTGAGCTTACCTTTCTCCATGGCCTCCAACTTCTTATTGGTCTTCTCCATCTTGGAGTGGGTTTGCTCCTTCATGCGGGAGTTGAAGTCCAGGAACCACTCGCCCACGGTGGCCGGAGGCGGTTTGGAGCCCGGCACAGCCACCGGTTTCTGAATGGCAGGGATCTTGGCCCATTTCCGGAAGTACTTGTTCTTCAACACCAACGACTGCACGAACGAAAACACCGAGTTGGCTGCAAAGTACACCAACACCGCAGCAGACATGTTATAGGTAACGAAGATGGAGAGAAACGGCAACACGGTCATGGCCTTCTTTAACATGGGGTTCATGGCCTGGGCGCCGGTTTCTCCTCCGGCCCTCATCATTCCGGTGACCACCAACGCCGTAAGGATCTGGAGCCCGATGTAAGGGTCGACCTGGGTCAAATCCGGAAACCAGTAAGCACCCTGAGTGTCGAACCCGGGCACCGGGTAGTGGGCCATGTTCCGGGTGGCCTGGAAAAACCCATACGCCACAGGTAATTGGAGCATGGGCAAGAACAGGTGGGCCGTATGGATATCATGTTCCTTATACAAGCGTTGCCGTTTCTTCATGGCAATCATCTTGTCCTCATTGTCGCCGTTCTTGATGTCGTCCATAAGAGCATCGATCTGTGGCTTGATACCAGAAATCTTGGCCATATTGGCCGACGACTTGATGTAGACCGGGAACATAAGGGCCCGAACACATACCGTCACACACACAATGGTGCCCCACCAGGGGAGCCCCGTGTATACGTGAGCCAACTCCAAGAGGTTTGTGATGGACGCCGTGGGGCCCCAGCCATCTCCAAGCCCAATAGACGCCATGTACCCCACAGTATCCGGGTGGACGACGTTCTGGGCTGCTCCAGGAAGGGCATCGGCGAGTTTGCCAAGGTCTTCGGAAACTTCATGGGAGAAGTCGGTCAATTTGTTTTTGATTTCGGTGAGTTCCGAAGATCCCCCAGCTCCGCTGATTTCACTGGCCCCGCTGGCCCCACCAGCTCCGCTGGCCCCACTGGCGGTAGAACTATATCTAAGAGACGCCAAGCGAACCGAGGCCAGAGACCCCAGGCGAACCGGGGACATGCCCGAGGCCATATACAGTCTGGGCGTATTCTTGAAACACACGAGAGATGCCTTCAAGGGAAGAGCCGCACGGGCCCGCACGCCTAGCCTGAACATGATGGTACTGGAACTGGAAGAAACCGAGTGCGATGTTTTTCCTGGATTCTTCGCGCCTTCCGTACAGGACCCAGTCACGTTACCCACAAGAACCCAAGATCTCAAGAACCCAAGATCTCAAGAACCCAAGATCTCAAGCACTGTTCTAGTTTCAGAGGAGAGAAGTTCAGATCAGAGGGTACAAAAAATAGGGAAATCCTTAGGGTGTACTGGTTTTGTGGCTGGCTCTACAAGTGTACGTTTCATTGAATTTTGAATGAAAAAAGGAAGAATCTTAGGGTTGGAAGAAAGGAAGAATCTTAGGGTTGGAAGAAAGGAAGAATCTTGGGGTTGGAAGAAAGGAAGAAAGATTCTGGACTCTAATGTTTATAGCTGGATGTTGAAGTTTTAGTTCTTCTATGGCTCATGTTTTTTTAATTTAAAGCGTAAGACTTGAGTTATAAAGATTTACTAGTCCATATGTTTGACTATGGCGAAATAGTGCTGCTCTTTATAAGAGTGGATTTTTATCAATGTGGCCGTTGTGGCTTTTATCGTCGGCATGATTCGCGAGGATGACATTCTGTTGAACATATAAGACTCGCACGTCTCATATGTACAGGATACTGAAACTCAAGAAGAGGAGAATGTACTTCTCAGTTCAGTATGCGGAGATACAGATGAAACACGGAGGTATTAACCACTCTTGGATATAAAGCCGACCAGTGGAGTATCGGGAACCAATGAATGATCTCTGATAATATTCCCTCACGCAGAGTCGGTGACGAAGGGGCGACTCCGAGGAGGAGTTATCAGCAACCAATAACAGCTCTCTGATGGAATCATGCATGAGGGGTATGGTCGGGTTGAAAAAAGAGGGTGGTGAAAAAAGAAGGTGGAAGTTCGATGGGTGTTGAAAAAAAGGGTGGAAGTTCTGAGAAGCGGATTTGGCTGCAATTTATATTCGGACGCCCCGCGCGTTTCATATTTGTGCCGCCACAAAACCGTCTGTTTCTGGCCACAAAACCGCCTGTTCCTGCGGTATATAAATATGCGATCCCCCCAGTTTTTTTTACAGCGCAATTATACTTTTCTCTTCCTTGAACTGTGGCTCCGTCGGATCCAGGCCAGCCAGTTGGATATATAAGGTGGGAGGTTTTCCACCTTATTGAAAGAGATCAACAGATTAGTTTAGCTTGTGAGAAGGAATAAGATTCCAAGATTATATGAAGGATTCCTAGATCAGATATACCAGAAACAATAATACAAGCGAAGAAATGACTACAGAAGTTCCCTACTTAAAAGCGTTATTGGAAGCCAATGAGACTCACGTGCCAAATTATGATCGCGTTTATATAAACGCGCAACACATTCCAAGGTATTCGCATTCGCACCCCGCTCTTTTGGGTCTATTTCAATTTCTACTCTAAAGTCATTTCTACTGATTTTGTCAAGGCGTAAAGTCTCCATAATCTTGATCATAAAAGTATCCTTCATTCCATGGTTCCATCACGAAGTGCGGATTAAATTGCCAAATAAGGTGCCGCTGCCGAGGCTAAGTGGAATTCATCTCGGTATTCACTAGAAAGGATAAGTCACTATATAAGGCCCGATTCGTGGTATTGGGGAACTTCCAGAAAGAAGGGATTGATTACCAAGAAACATTCTCACCCGTCTTTAGGTTTGAAAGCTTAAGAATGGTCTTAGCCATTGCAGTAAACGAGGCTACATTCAAACAGGAAAAGAACACTTAGTTCTCAGACTCAGGAAGTCTCTATAAACAGACCCAAGCTTCTATAAATAGGCACAAGCTTCTATAAAGCAGGCCTTGTTTCTCTATGGTTAGCAGGTTGTGTGGATCAAGTCATTCATAGAGCCATTAAGTACAGAGTACCAAGTGACTACTAGACTACATCAAAATTCCCACACAATTAAACCAAAGTATTAGGAAACCTCTACTTTACACAAAAAAGATAGACAAGCGAGAAACTTTTACTTTGGATACAATTCTTATCAAAAAATATAGGAGCCACTCAAACAAGCTACTGGAAAATGGCCTTATTATGCTGTAAGAGCCGAATGTGATACTCTTAAATACTACAAAATACGTAATAAAAGTATTGGTCCTCTAAAGTTAGTCCTGTATACTAGCAATGGACTGTGTACAAGCGTGCCCAAGAAAGCATAGAATATAGCCCCAAACAATTTTAAATTAAGTGAAACTTATTATGCGTGATGTGAACAGTATCAGGACTCTATATACCAAGTTTGAGTGGACTCACATAACGGGAACCCCGAAATACCACCCCTAAGTGACCTGCACATAAGCCTGATCCTGTACCTAAACCCTTTGAGTGCACGGCACTATAAAATTACAAATCCCCATACCATATGCTTCGTGTACAATTAAAATGGTACTGAACCGGTAAGAAAAGCAGGGATTTCAGAAGAAAAAGAATTTACAACGCACTCTTCTGATTTGAGTTCTCTTTAAAAGATATGCACTATGTACAGGCACGACTGAAGGAGGCACAGTAATCTAGCCACACACAATCTCAAATCAAGAGAAACTTAATAGAAGTAATGCAAACACCAACATGACTCTAATTTCAGAGTATGGAATTCCTGCGATGGCTGTAACACCGAAATACTACCCCTAAGTGACCTGCACATAGGCCACATCCTGTACACAACCCTCTCAACTGCAGCCATTAAAACAGCATTAACCTATTATAGAATTCCAGATACACCTCCCATAATTATAAGGGTTTAACCTCGGTTTATTCAGAATGAAGGGTGATGCAAATGTTTATCAGAACCGTGTACTACAGAACGTCCAGGAAGTTCTTCATCATTGCACTATATGTTGATGATTTATTGATACTTGGACCAGATAGCTCATCTGGGCACTTTGCGCGTGCGATGTGAAGGAGGCGAGACATGATGTTCGCGGACCGTTTTTCGACACAGCCGTGAGGCAGGAGCACCTTCGCCATTATCGGAAGAAGGTCGACTCCTACATCAAGAGCAACGGTACTGACGGTGAGGCTTTGGCCAGAAGACTCATGGGTGAATTGCCTGAGAACTGGTCCCAGCACTTGCATACCTACACCAAGGAAGACAAGCCATTGGCCAGCAGAAAATTACACCACGTTTCTGGACATACCATTATTTCTCCGATCACAAGAAGGATATAGGAAAGATTATAAATAGGAGTAATGAGATATGTTACGGGATTAAATATGAGGGATGATAAGAGCGTGCGGTGGTCAAGAGCCACTTGAGAAACGTGTTCATTGACCCCGAGACCCGGTGGAGCTGGACTTTCAGTGTATTCCAGTAAACCTAAGATTCCCACGAGTGGATCCAGGCTTATATTCACTTACTACTCACTTAATTCTTATATGGTTTATATGATTTATTGACTGGATATGATAGTCTTAGTAAAGGTATAGTGAAGGTGCGGCACATTCCAGTCACGTTTCTCCCAGTAATCATACATATTCATATATAAATACTAATTAGTTCTATACACAGAAATACAAAAATATTATAATTATGGTTTTTTTGGTATTAACTAGCAAGAAAAAGTGTACCCTAATCTGATTTATCCACTGATTTGCACACCAGAAACACTGGATCCAGGCTTATATTCACTTACTACTTACTACTCCCTATTCACTATTCAATATTGACTATTCACTATTGACTTACTACTTACTACTCACTTACTATTCACTACTCACTTACTATTCACTGTTCTATAAGCCAGTGTGGTCAAGAATGCGCGGGTTACACGGCCGATTGATGTTAGACGAGGAAGAACTTGACCAGAAGAAAAAAAATCAGGTGCAAGAAATTTCAAATAAGCCAACCAAATGTTCAATCGAGTAATCCAACCAAATGTTTAATCGGGTAATCCAACCAAATGTCAATCAAATGTGCTAATCTCGTCGATCGAAATTCCTCAAAAAATCCGGTGGATGTTCTTTAATTCTGGTAATCCCAACAATCCTTGGCGAGTGTCTATCCAGGGGCAATTATAAGCTTTATCCAAGTCGAAGTTGTGGAAAACGACCGGTATATATATACAGACGAATTAAGGTCCGGTNGCAATTATAAGCTTTATCCAAGTCGAAGTTGTGGAAAACGACCGGTATATATATACAGACGAATTAAGGTCCGGTTCGATCCCCGCGGTCGAGGGTTCGAGTGCTCGAGTAGTCAGCACATCAACCCTCAGCAATGAGTAGCA
>NKZZ01001563.1:0-68886 GCA_002370815.1 Metschnikowia hamakuensis
TCCCTGTTATTTGTCACAGACGGAAACTTTAGTTTAACATAAAGAGATAATTAACATAATGTGGTGATTTAATATGGGAATTTCGTTTTCTTGAACTGAAAGATCAAAAAAATATTGGGTCTTTCATGGTATTGTATCTTACTTTATTGTATATTTTCAATTTTTGATTACAAACGTGGATGGGATATTCGGGATCTAAATCAAGACCACATATATATTTTGATAAATCTTGAAAAACTGTATGGAGGTAACTTCTTCTGTTTTGTAAAGAGCCCTTGTATTTTCAAGACTGATAATTCTTAGAAACTTTGCCTTCTGTTAGAACTTAACAGGTTCGTGGACTATATAAAATATAAAGTCATATCAATTTGTGTATTCGTATACTATGATGCACCTTAGAGAGATTCCTCTCAGGGCTTCATCTAACTAGGCGAACCTGTGAGTTCTTATATACTTTCCTGCCTGCACCGGGTACCCCTTCGGGTTACCCGACCGGCTGGTTCGTAGGAGCAATCTTGCAGATTGCTTAGCGACGTGCGTAATGCTCGCGCATAGTATTCAAGGGACTTGAATACTATTAGGATCTAGAGCCACTGAGTACTGCATACTAGTGCTAATAAGTTATTTCCTTACAACTTCAGCTGCAAGCGCAGTGGCGCAGTGGAAGCGCGCAGGGCTCATAACCCTGATGTCCCCGGATCGAAACCGGGCTGCGCTATTTTTTTTTGTTTTTGTGGTCAACATCAAGATCATGTGACCCAAAGAATATCTGCATCTTCACGAAACTACTGAGATATACCTTTGAATATGGGCTGGTTCGGTGGATCCCCCTCTCAGATTTCCGCTGTCACTGAGCTTCGCAATGATGATAACGATACTGAGCAAACACTTTTAGAAGATTTGACACCAAAATTCGAAGATCGGGAACCAACACACGCCAAGCAACCAACCTACGCAGATGCATTCAGAAAAGTAAAGCTATCTGATTTTACATTCGAAAACTACGTCAGCATCCCCTGTTTTAGAGAAGCTATCTTGACGGGCTTTCAAGCAATGGGTGTTCTTGGAGTTGTCACATTCCTCATCCACAAAAATCCGAGGCGCTCAATGAATTGGGGCATGTCTGGTTTCTTCCTAGGAAACGTTGTTGGGTGGGAACAATGCAGATCTATAAGGAGAAAATCTTTTCAAACAGTCGAAGCGGCACGTATTGCTAATCAAGAAAAGGCTAGAAAAAAATTCGAAGGGGGCTCAGTGACAGATGAGGTGATGGAGAGATTTAACCAATCTAATTCTGAAAAATAAGGATTATCACAACCCAACTGAATTTGATGTGCTCCTTGGACCTAATACCTGTATATACAATGTGAACTATTCATTCATTCCCTGCGCGTGTAAATTTATATATTATCGATCGAATCTACGTACGAGGTGATAAAGTCCTCCAGATATCCTCTGCCTGGCTATTTTGTGACAAATAATTATTGTCCGTAAATCTTTCCAAAGTTCTCACAATTGAATAAGACTGTAGCTCACTCGCGGCATGACCCGCATTCTATTAGAGACCTCTCCGCATTTCCCAAGCATTTATCAAGAGCCGCGGCCCGCACCTGTCATGCATGAACGACTGAACTGACTCGTGCTAATTTATAAGGAACGAACTGTTGGCACTTCGACCCCCAAAAAAGTTTCCACATCCCGAGAAAAAATGGAGGGCTCTTCATCAAATATTTTATACCGCCAATCATGGAACAACTTGGTTGACTTACCTTCTACTCTTGCAAGTTTGCTATACAATGCCAATGTATCTCCTCAAGAAGTAATCGTCGAGCTTTTACTGCAAGCAAAGAACAAATGCTATGCTGGGTGGTCCGGAATGAATTCAAGCGGCCCCAAGCTAGTCGGAATAGATCCGATTTTTGCTCATTCGTTACGTCTAGCGGATAAGCAACTCGTGACAGTTAATGTGAAGATCAGAAATTTCAAATCCAGCAAAATATTTTTGGAGCCGGAAAAGTTTTCTGATTGGGAGTTGGTGGAACTTCATGCTAATCATATAGAGGCTAAGCTTATTGAACAGTCTAGATGTGTGGCTTTAAACCAAGTTCTTGTTGTTTACCCTACAAAAACATCTTCTGTTAGGCTACAGGTGAAAGACATTGGATCGAGCACAGAAACATACGCATTAATTGACCCATTTGCAGAGGTCAGCATTGCCCCGAAACTCCGAGAGAAAAAGAAATCTTCACAATCTGTCAAGTCAAGCAAGAGCTCGAAATCCACATATGATGATGTCTCTCGAGGACCAACTATGTTGAAGAGAGGTATTTCGCTCCCTAATAAATTGTTCACAAACAAGAACGACAATATTTGCTACGAGATCACGTTAAATACAGGGGAATTTTCTCGTGTATTTCAGCACTCGCATGTTGTATCTGTCTCAGTCATTCCGGGGCCTGATTTCAAGCATAACAGAGCGCCTATAGATCAATCGTCCGCAGATTCAAAAAAATCAGAGAATGCAGGTACTCAGGTACTTGTCGAGGGCAAATCAATATCAGCCAGGTTATTACAGTCAGACACTACCCCACCTAACACCGTAGGCTTGAGCTTCGCGTTAGCAGTCGCATTGAATGTGGAGAATAAGGTGGGCTACAAGGTGTTAATCAGACAAGCTCACAAAAGCTTAACGAAAAAGTTGGGAACTTTGATCATTCATCCCTATGTCACACAAAGCAAGAGAAATGAAACTTTGAGTTTGAACTCACTGGCCCTTAAAGAACAAAAAACAGTTCTCTCAAGAGCCATACACGAACATTTGTTCCTAAAAAATCAACTCAATCAATCACCAATATCAAACTTCTGCAAGATTCCAATTATTCCTGATGTCTTACCGAATGGAGCTTTGATGACTATCAAAAGAGATGATGATCCCCATGCTTGGGTTAAAGCCTTTTCTCTTGAAGAAAGCAAAAGCTCCGTTAAGATTGATTTAGGTGACAATGTTTTGCGTTCAGCTTCATTTATACAAGATCCTGAACCTGCTAGTGAACAAGACCCTGTTTATGGTTTGAAAACCAAGCTAGATGGCGTTTCAGAATTTATCTCTACATTCAGGAATTCCGGCGTAATGGTTCACGGATCATCAGGGAGTGGGAAAACCCTGTTTTTAAAATGCATTGCGAAGGAAATGCGTGAACACAGTGGTATGTTTACCAGGTATGTCGCATGCGAAACCAAAATGAACGAAAGTTTTGATCAATTGTGTTCAAACTTGAATGAATGGGTGAACGAAGCCCTGTGGCACGAACCTTCTCTTTTGGTTCTTGATAATTTGGACAAGATTTTGTCTGCGGAAGCTGAAAATACTGACTCAACTATATCCAATCAATTAACAGAGTGCTTGATGTCTCTTTTGGGAAAAATTGGTTCGCAAAAGAATACCAATGTTTGCTTGGTGGTTTCCGGCTTGTCAAAAGAAAGCTTCAATAAGCAACTATCTCTGAGTCATCTCATCGAGAATTATGTACACCTCAGTGCGCCAAATAAGGCTACTAGAGCCACAATTCTCCATGAATACTTATTGAAGGATCTAGGATGTGATCTTCAGTTCGACATAATGGATATTGTTCTGGAAACAGAAGGATATCTTCCTAATGATTTGAAGGTCTTGAGTGATAGAATCTTGTATGAATCATTGCATTCACTCGGATCTATGATTCACTTCACCTCAAAAGACAAGCACTTAATTCAAAAGGCTTGTTTTGAAAAGGCTTTGACAGGTTTTCAACCGTCAAATTTGAGGGGAGTGAAGTTGGAAAAATCTGGTACAAGTTGGGCTGATATTGGTGGCTTGGCTGAGGCCAAAAGAGTTTTATTGGAAACATTGGAGTGGCCTACTAAGTATGCCCCAATTTTCTCCAATTGTCCCTTGCGACTCAGATCGGGAATACTTTTGTATGGATACCCGGGGTGCGGCAAAACTTTACTCGCAAGTGCCATCGCTGGGCAATGCGGATTGAATTTCATCTCTATAAAAGGCCCTGAGATTCTCAATAAGTACATTGGTGCTTCAGAGCAGTCTGTCAGAGAACTATTCGACAGGGCTCAGTCCGCCAAGCCCTGCATTCTATTCTTTGATGAGTTTGATTCGATTGCTCCAAAAAGAGGGCATGACTCTACGGGTGTTACTGATAGAGTCGTTAATCAGATGTTAACACAAATGGACGGTGCAGAAGGCTTGGATGGCGTTTATGTTTTGGCAGCAACTAGTAGGCCTGATTTAATTGACTCGGCCTTGTTGCGTCCAGGTAGACTTGATAAAAGTATTATCTGTGACATGCCCAACTTTGATGACAGGTTGGAAATTTTGAAATGCATTTGCGAGAAAATGGATCTTGCAAATGATGTTGATCTTGAATCAGTTGCTTCGAAGACGGAGGGCTTTAGTGGTGCAGACATGCAAGGATTAGGCTATAATGCTTATCTCAAAGCAGTACATGAAAAGTTGAGCCAAGAGCAAGAGGCAGTTTCTGGAGATGAGAAGTCGAAAGAATCTCCAACATATGATTTCTTCCAAGTCAATGCCGAGGCGTTAAAGAGTAATAAACTCAGACCTGCTGAGAAGCTTGCTTTGCTTCAGAAAATAGAAAAAGTTTTCGAAGATAAAGAGAACAAACCTGAAAGCAGACAACACAGCGACAACAACAATCTGAAGGTGCTTATTCGCCAGACACATATTGAGGAAAGTTTGGCGGATACCAAACCTTCGATATCGGCTACAGAAAGAAGGAAACTCGATGGTGTATATTCGGAGTTTTTGACCGGTAGGGATGGAAATATGCCCGATGGAAGTGCTAGCAATGACGTTGGCGGACGCACCACCCTTATGTAAAATATAAGTATCATTTGATGTACACTTGATCAAATGAGCGCCATGACTATTCTCTCATTTATTTTGCTTCATTGTTTTTAAAATTTATGAAGACTACACTAAATGACATGCACTGACAATTTACAATTTGTTATACAACAGATCATTACATCTTAGCTGTTGTTTCTCATGCGCATTTTTGCTACAAAATTAAATATGTTCACGCAGAAGACTTAATTCAAGCATTAATTTTTGATCCTTAATAAACGCATTTGACTGAATAAATTGCATAATGGTCCAAGTTGATAATTAGGATGTTATAATTTGCTTTGAGACACTCATTTGATACGCTTTATTCTGACTGCAGCTTTATTTATTTAAGTCTGATATGCGTGTGATAGTCTATGTACAAACTTATGATTCAACAAAAGCAACCCGCGATTGGAACTAAATACATATCAGATTTACAAATCTTTGTCGGACTCGAAATCGAGACAGACCCAGCTAGGCCAGCAAATTTCTTCTCGAATAATGCTCCGCAATTGTTCGATCAAAAACTTTTCTATCTTGCCAACATTTCTTAGGATGTTGTTCTCCACTTCCCCTATTTCTGTATCAATTTTCACACCGCGGATGACATCAATTCTTTCTGCATTTCCGCTGGAAGCATAGTCAACAAAATTTCCTCCTCCAAATGTGCTTGGTGACCCTCGACCCCTAGACTTGGAAGCTAGATTTTCAATGTTCGATGATGTGAAATAATCTGACACTGAATCACTGAGATCACACAATAACGATATAAAGACTCGTCCTTGTACATAAGCAATAGCTGCCAAGGAGTGAACCTCCAAATCGGTTATTTTGAGTTTAATCGGAAGTGATATAAATTTGGTGGATGGGTAGTTAACAAGTAAATTTACGCTCAATTCAAGCATTATGTCTCCATGGTAGTCCACTTCGAGTACGAATTGAATGTCGTTATCGCTTTTCTTCTTTTCATTGCTTTCGGACGCGGATGCGGATCGAAGCCTATAAGCGTCTCGTGTGAAAAACGTAGTTGGTGTTTTTCGCTCACGAGGACCCAATCCCAAATTGTTCATATTGTAGTTATGGAATTGACTCACAATGTCCAGAGTTTTCCCATCTGATTCTTCATTATTGTCAACTTGAAGAAATGCGTTTTCATTGGGACTTATTATGTCATTGATGGTTGTATGCCCTCCTTCATCTTCTGAAAAACTTGAATCGCTATCGCTTAAGTGAGGCTCACTGGGGTGTGTTTCTCTTCTTTCGTCAATGTCACTATCATTGTCCAGGTAAAATTCTTCGAAAGGATTGCCCACATATCTGATAGTCACTTCTGGGGGTATCTTACCCAATGAGAAGTCTGTAACCGCAAGTTCATCAATGAATGACGGTAGTTCAATTGAATTAAATTGCTCATTTAGGAATTCCTTTATGTTAACACTTATACTCTCTTCAGAGGCTATTTTTTCCCAATTGAAGTCGAATGACATGCTGCGACTAGCTTACGCAAGTATGGAATAGCGTGTAAGGTGCGTCTGTTGATGTTTGATTTACCAAGATGCGAAAAGCTAGATTACGCAAAGGCCTTTTATAAAAAACTGCAACTTTTCGATGAAATCAAGTAGAATCAATGTAGCTTAAAAATCCTTTACACAGAAAAAAGGCAATTTGAATTAGAAATTCCCTGCACTACTTTCAAATTTCACATACGTACTACCTTCCCTTGAGAACGTATGTTCGGCTGGCCAATTATGTGTCTCATTAAGGAAAGTTGAAAAAGAAATTAGTCGTACGCATTCACTCGAGGCATGAAAAAAAAAAAAAAGTAAGTTTTGCAAATATTTAGAAAGTCTTAATATATAATTTTTCGTTAGCGTTGACTATCAGCGTAACATTCAGGGATTAATATTTAAGATCAGAATCCTTTCACGCATATTTCATTGTTTTTTTTTTGCAATCAACATTTGAGAGTCTGAAGATGACCGCATCAGAACCGTTGAGACTAATTGTGGTCGGAGCAGGTTTGATAGGACCTAGACACGCTCAACATATCTGCGATAACGAAGATACTGACCTATTTGCTATCATTGACCCTTCCCCAAAAACCAAGACTCTTGCTGAAAGCCTTTCCACACTTCATTTTGAGGACTTATCTCAGTTTTTTACCTACTCAGCGGATAACAGTCTCGATTTACCTGATGGTGCACTTATTTGCACACCAAACCATACACATGTGTCAATCAGTCTTGAGCTAGCCGCTAAAGGCATTCATTTATTGATTGAGAAGCCAGTCAGCACCGATATCGAAGAGGCCAAGGCGTTGCAGAAGTTCGCATGTGACCGTAAAGTGGAGATTCTTGTGGGCCATCACAGGCGATTCAATCCATTTATTGTTGCAGCAAAAGACATGCTCTATACTATCGGAGATGTTGTTGCCGTACAAGGATCATGGACGCTTCGCAAACCACAATCTTACTTCGATGAATCGCCATGGAGAAAGAGCGCTGAAAGTGGTGGTGGTGCATTACTTATCAATCTCGTGCATGATATTGACGTTCTTCAATATTTATTCGGCCCAATAGAAAAGATTTACGGGGAATTAATTAAGAAACAAAGATCCGAGGATCATGACGTGGATGAAGGCGCCTGTTTGACCTTCAAATTCAAGAATGGCATCACTGGTACTTTCATTTGTTCCGATAATGTCACGTCGCCTTTCAATTTCGAAGTTGGAACCGGGGAAAATCCGCTTATACCTGTAGATGATGAGTTGGAGGGTCTTTACAGAATATTTGGATCCCGCGGTACACTTTCAATTCCAGACATGACTTTATATCACCAAAATCACTCGAACGAGCGTGATGCATCCTGGACTGAGAAAATTTCGAAGACTAGACTCATATGTGAAAGGTCCAAAATAAGAGAGCTTGCGCCATTAAGCGCACAGCTAACCCATTTTGTGGACTTAATACGGAACAAAGTTTCGCCAGCCTGCAGCATGAACGATGCGATGTCAGCTCTTCTTTGCATTGATGCTGTTATGAAGTCTCTTGAAACTGGAATGCCCGAGTATGTGCGTGAAACAGACCTGATTGAGCTGTCACAAGTTTTTGGCTCGAAGTACTAGGCGTTATTTCACGATAGCATGCATGAACTCGTTATAATGATATACATTAGTTATAAATATTTTTTTTTCGGTGCGTTACATGGGCAAGTAATTGGTGTCGTTAGATAGTGGCCACACGCACGCCTTTGCTCGTGTACTTTTGTTACGCGTATCAAAATAGTGTTGTAGTCGCTGCTAGTGTATTACCTCCATCCAATATGTACGGCGACTTAGCCAACAAACTAGTACTAGAAGCAAAAAGGACAACCAACCTAAAAGAAATTCCATTATACCAACACGACCTTGTTAAGGATATTCTTCAGGAAATCACTGACTTAAATAAGGATGTTGAATACTTGAATGAGCAACAGGCGCTACAAAACGACGAAGAGCAAGAAATTTGGCGAATAAACCAATGTCAACTTTTTGTGACACACCTATGTCTTAGAAGAAACAAGAGATGTATGTTGGCATACGAGAGACTTCGAGCAAGCAAGATCGACGAATTTTCATGGCTAAATTTAGACCCCATAGTGAATTCAGATACTGAGAAGAATACTTCCAAGCGGTTAGGGCTTGATTCTACTACAGATCTTACTTTAACATCCAAATTGATGGTTGAAAACTTAAGTCACCCTGAGCAAGAATATTTCAAGCAATATCAAGATCTCATACTTGATTTCAAGTCAGGCTTTACCGACATAGATTTGTCAGGGGATTTAGAGCCACCTACTGATATATTTATCGACGTCCGTGTATTAAAAGATGGGGGTGAAATTCAGACCGAATACGGCGTCTTTAACCTCATAAAGGATTCTCAATTTTATGTTCGAAAATCTGACGTGGACAGACTTATACAACAAGGATATTTGGAAGAAATCTAACAACTGGCCACAGTATATCTTCAGACTCGAGGTGTTGTTTACGGGTCGATTTTTCTTAACTCACCCGCAAGTTTTTTGGAACCGAGAGAAGTGTTCTTTCTATCAACATTGATGGGTAGAATCATGACCAGATCCTCATTTTTATTGTAAACACCTATGTTATCGTCCATTATTTTAACCTCCTTTCTCAAAGATATTGCTATAGAACTTAAACATGAATACACTTTGTTCACTTCGTCTTGAAATTGTTTCTTAGTCGACCACACATCAAGTTGGTGCTGTCGACTTGGCTCAATATAGATATCAAAAAGCTCTTTTATATTGTCTAGAAGATCGACAATATCCACATCGATTTCGTTTAATGATTCTAGACGCTCCTGAATAAAGCCCAGATCGGACATACTTGTAGTGAGGAAAAGGATTCGCGTGTTCCTAGGTGAAAGTGTTTTACGCACTTTTCTTTCCCAATGCCAATTGACTTAAGTCTTGCAAGAGTAATTAAACTCCTTAAACACTTAGGAAATCCCCATATCACATCATTTAAATCAGTACACGTTGCAGGAACCAACGGTAAAGGGTCGACACTAGCCTACTTGTCCTCAATCCTTACGCAAGCCCGAATCACGAATGGTAAATTCACATCTCCTCATTTGATAACCTATAATGATTGTGTGACTATCAATAACCAAACTTACCCCTGTCAAAAGTTCGAAAAAGTTTTCGAGAAAGTCAAGACACTTGATGCCAACTTCAAGTTAGGCTGCACCGAGTTCGAAATTTTAACTGCAACTGCATTTAAAATATTTGAGATTGAGAAGGTAGAATTAGCATTAATTGAAGTGGGTGTCGGCGGACGACTTGATGCAACCAATGTTTTACAACCTTATGAAGCGTCTTCTGGTAAATGTTCGGGGGGTCTACTCGTATCAGGTATTACTAAGATAGCAATGGACCATGAAGGTCTATTAGGCAACGATTTGAGATCCATAGCTAGAGAGAAGGCTGGCATCATAAAAAAAGGGATTCCAGTGGTTGTGGATAGAACTCATGCTCCTGAAATATTGGAAGTTCTCGAAGAAAAGGCCAAACTAGAAGATTCCCTTCTTCGAATGAGTGATATTAACACAGCTAGGGCAATGCTCAAATTTTCTCCTTTACTTGGCAACTATCAATTGCAGAACCTTTCTGTGGCCATTGAAATTTTAAATGTTTTACAAAACTGGTGGAGAGAAACCAGAATAACAGAAGAGACAATCGTTACAGGAATTCAAAAAACGTCTTGGCCAGGTAGATTGCAGAACTTAACGGACACCTCTACGCGAATTGACTTTATATTAGATGGGGCACATAATGAGTGTGCAGCCTCGGAACTCAGTTCCTTCTTGGAGGAGACGAGGAAAGGCGGTATAATTTTTGTGATTGCTTTAACTAGAGGCAAAAGAATAGACGAGTTCCTTCTGAAAATCATGAGAAAAGGCTCTGATGCACTTATACCATTTACATTTACACAACCAGACAACATGCCATGGATTGAGAGCTACAGCACTGAAGAGTTGATACAGACAGCTAGGCCACTCGTGGACGACATCATAGAAAAGAAATTGGACGGCCCAAATCAAATTTTTGAGCACTTGTATGATATGAGACAAATGGGTGACCTGAGACAGATAGTTATCTGTGGAAGTCTTTACCTTTGCTCAGACATCTTGCGTCATCTTATTGGGCAAAAAGAGCGCGTTAGCTCTCACGAAAAGTGACTAGAAATTACTCACCATGAAGGATATAGAGTCCATAAGAAATCAGAATATAGAGAGGAATAAAATCCTCCTCAAGAAACTTAATCTTAATAATTTGAAGACATCTATTTCAGAAGACGTGGATGCTGCAACGAAGGCTAAGACAAAACTAAAGCCAAGTAAATCTCGGAGAATTCTTAGAGATTCTACACCATCGGTTCCAACCAGACGTTCAAAGAGATTGGCTATTACGGAGGAAGACGAACGTGACAGACTTAAGAGAGAGGAAGAAGAACAAAAGGAATCACAAAGACAGCAAAATCTCAGAAACTCGAGGCTTTCTAAAATAAATGGAAGTTTTGGATGGAATGATTTGAGGGCAGATGCAAAGCTGGGCTACTTATTACACGAGGATTTGATTCACGGAAATCAGAACAAAACAAGAGCTAAGATTGAGAGAGTCGGTTCTGAGACATTGAAAGCTTTTGTACGAACTAATGACAATAATTCGGAGGAAACCTCGCGGAAAAGATCCTCAGTTTTGAAAGAAGTAAGCGATGAATTTGACAACAAATCTTTGCTCTCGAAATTAGAGAAGGACAACATCAAATTGACACCAAATAGGATAACTTCTCTCAATTTCCATCCTGGCGTCAATGATAGGATCATCTCAGCAGGAGACACGAGTGGATGTCTTGGAATTTGGGCTGTTGATTCTGAACAAGATGAAGCTCAAGTGAACCCCATACTCTTAAAACCGCACGGGCGGACAATTTCGAGAATTGTTGATATACCTAATTGTGCTACACAATTTATTACAGCCTCATATGATGGGTCCTGCAGAAATTTTGACCTCAACAAGCAAATTGTAACTGAATGTGTTTTCATTGAGGATTCAGAGTGTTTCCCATTAGGGGTTTCCGACATGTCCATCGTCTCAGAAAACTTAATGTACCTTTCCACACTTGAGGGTCATTTCTTACTGCATGATTTAAGGGAACCCACTAAAAAGCTTTCTTACAAAGACTTCACGAGATTGCATGATAAGAAAATCGGGGGATTTGCTCCAAATCCAATTGCAAGCTATCAAATAGCAACCGCTTCTCTTGATCGTACACTAAAATTATGGGACTTAAGAAAAATTAGCCAGCAACCCATTTCGAGCATCGACGACGGTCTTTCATCACCCATCAATACGGATATCTATACTTCAAGATTATCCGTGTCTAATGTTGACTGGAATGGAAACAATTCTTTAATCTGTAATGGGTACGATGACTCGATAAGGGTTTTTGACGTGAAAACTTCTCAAAAGATATCTCAAACTCGCGCATCGCCAGCAGAGCTTCGACATAGAAATGAAATTAGACACAATTGTCAGACAGGACGATGGGTGTCGATTCTTAAAGCGCGTTGGCAAAGCAATCCGAATGACGGGTTCCAGAAATTTGCGATAGGGAACATGAACAGAAGCATAGACATTTTTAGTGAGAAAGGGGACAAGATTTCAACGTTGTCCGCTGAATCCATGTCAGCCGTGCCTGCTGTTATTACTTTTCATCCCTCCATGAACTGGGTCGTTGGAGGTTCATCGAGTGGTAAAGTTTACTTATTTGTATAATTGAGTCTTATAATACTCTGCTAAATCTAACCACGAGACAAAAATTTTAAGCAGAAGAGGTCATGACTTGCCACACTCTGATGATGTTGTCGGTGTAACCAGCAAACAAGTTTTGTCCATCAGCAGACCAAGCCAAAGAGATAGCTTCTGGGTCCTTGGCCTTAGCGTTGACAGAGAACTCTGGCTTCAACTCATCCAACAAAGATCTCTCTTGCAAGTTGAAGATCTTAATACCGGAGGAAGTAGCAGCTGCCAACCAGTATCTGGTTGGCGAGAAAGCCAAGGCGTGAACCTCAGAACCAGCGTTCAAGGTGTACAAAGTGGAGTTGGTGTTCAAGTCCCACAAGATGATGACACCATCCTTACCGGCAGAGGCATTCAAAGATCCATCTGGGGAGATGGTAATGCAGGAGATGTATCCGGTGTGACCAATAAAGTCGGCGTTAAGCTTGTAGTCGTTCAAGTCCCAAGACTAAAAAAGTTAGTAAATATTCGTGTTGTGATGAACCCGATTGGTGAATTCAGAGATCTTGGTGATAATAAAATGTCTCATTCGGACTTAAAAAGTCCGTCTGAAGTAGCAAATATATATGTGTAACATCATATTCACAGAATTGGATGAAAAAAACATACCTTAACAGTCTTATCCCAAGAAGCAGAGATAACAGTGGAAGTCTTCTCAGCTGGAGAGAATCTGACAGCAGAGACCCAGTCCTTGTGGCCAGACAAGGTTTGCATACATTCACCGATAGTGTTCCAGACCTTAACGGTCTTGTCACGGGAAGCAGAAACAATTTGTCTCAAGTTGGAAGCAATGGAGACAGACAAGACATCTCCAGTGTGACCGACAAATCTCTTAGTGGACTCACCAGTTTCCAAATCCCACAATCTCAAAGTTTTGTCCCAAGAACCAGACAAGGCGTACGCACCATCGGCAGAGATGGTAACATCCTGGACAATGTGAGAGTGTCCGATGAAAGACTTCTTTGGAACACCGTATTGGTGGTTCTCACCGCCAGTCAATTTCCAAGCGATCAAGGTCTTGTCTCTGGAACCAGAAAGCAACAAGTCAGGCTTAGTTTGGGTGGTTGCCAAAGATGTAACCCAACCGTTGTGACCTTCCAAGGTACCTCTCAAAACCAAAACTTCTTGATTAGACATTTTTGTTAGTATTAGTGATTGAGGAAAAGTTTTTTCCTGTGAAATATTTTTCAATTGAGTCTCAAATTTGTATCACGTGATAAAAAATATTTCGCATCGTTCTTAGATATACGCCCTAGTGGTACTCGGAATTACGCACCTCATCAGTGACTGTTTTTGCCGAGAGATCTTAGCCAGAATTAATAAAGATGCGCTCTGCAGCTAGATTTCTGGGTGCTGTTTTGCATGGCAATCTTTTGAATTGATTAAAACAGAATACCTTCAAAAAACATGTGGGTCATTGTATAAATAAAATTTGTAGAATATTGCATTAAACCGCCACTACAGTCTAATGATTAGTTGGGATTATTGGAAAGATTTTTCTGTAATTCGCTTCCCATGAGCTTTAGTGCAAAGAGTGTTGGGCTTTATCATAAAGTTAACTAATGAACTGAAACAATCAGGTAATTGGTCTCTAATACCTCTTCAAGCGTGAAACGTATGTTGTTATCATTTTTGTTTGTCTCTAAACTAATACTAGGATGTACTGGTTACTACAAAGAGCCGTACACCTTGAGATCTACAAAGGTATTTTTCATAGTGTGCATCACATAAAACTCATCAAGTCATCGAATTCATCAAATCGATTATGACCGAAGCAGAGTTCGACATCAAAAAAACGTATCTAAAGTTTTTGGAAGATGACAAAGATATGACAATGCCCATTGCTGCAATTGAATCACTTGTGACAATGCTAAGAGTTAAACAACCATCTACATCAAGTGAGCTGATCAATCTCGTCAAATCCAACATAAAAACTCTCAAACTGTCAATATCAAATGCAATTTCTTTATCAGCTGGTTGTGATTTGTTCATGCGATTCGTTATGAGAAACACTACACTCTACTCTGACTGGGAGTCATGTAAAAGAAACTTAGTGGAAAATGGTGAATTGTTCGTTCAAAGAGCCAAAGAATCCAGAGCCAAGTCAGCAGAATTCGGAGTTCCCTTCATTAAAGATGATGACACAATTCTAGTGCACTCACACTCCAGAGTAGTTTTCCAGCTTCTTGAAAAGGCCAGGAAGGAAGACTTTCTCAGATTTAAAGTGTTGGTCACAGAGGCCAGACCAACGGGGAAAGGCTATCACATGGCCAAATTGCTTCGAGCTGCAGACATTCCAGTGGAAGTCATTGTAGATAACGCGGTTGGATATGTTCTACACAAGGTTGACAAAATTCTTGTTGGCGCAGAGGGAGTTGTGGAGAGTGGAGGTATTATTAATCACATCGGATCATATCAAATTGGTTGTTTAGCAAAAGCAAACAATAAACCATTTTACGTTGTGACCGAATCACACAAATTCGTGAGACTTTTTCCATTAACTCCGAATGATTTACCACGGGAAATAAATACGGTTTTGGATGAAAATGACGATAGTCAGGATGACCTCCTCAAAACCCAATTGATCGATTTTACCCCTCATGAATACATCACAGCATTGATAACAGACTTAGGGGTTTTGACCCCCTCGGCAGTTTCTGAAGAATTAATCAAAATGTGGTATGACTAAGAACGTCACAGAGTCATAGCTTGGAGCTTTAAATGAAGGTCGCTGATGTCAAATTTATCATCATTGTCTTGTCTCTTTATTTCAACACATTGCACACCATGCATCTCTAAAGCTTCAATATGAACGGGAATTTTAGAATTTTGCATAAAGAATAGATGCGTAACATATCTATCCCACGACTCTTCGCTTTCATGGCCTGATTTCAATAAAGAGTATTGAGCCAGCTCAACAACAATTCTAACATAATCAAATGCAGTAAGGCCATAGGTTTCTCTATCTTCACAGCCATTTAAAAACAAAACACGATTTTTGGTTCCTGCGGGTTGACTTGTTATAGCTTTACCTATTCCCCTGAGAATCACGATTGGTATTATGCTTGTCATCAATGATCCAATTGAATAAATGATCATCTTTGCATTGGTCACGACAGATGTAACTCGTGACTGAGAGGCCGGACAAATTTCTTCCCCATAGGGTGAAATATAAAACACTCTCTTAATTGGGGACAAAAGCGGCTCTATATTGTCTGACTTATGGAAATGCAACTGAGACTTTTTCAACTCCGGATGAGTGTACATTGGTATATTTCCCAGCTCTTCATCTGATGGCAAGGAATAATCCCATGTCTCTTTTGCCGCTGATTCATAATCTAGCTTAATTGCAGTTTCAAATGAAACCTCCTCAGTTGGAGTCAGAGGTCTCGTCTTTTCTATAGGAGGTGGGTATACTTGAACCGGGGATGGGTGAGAGATTTGAGACTGCCCAGTTATTACTGAGCCATTGCTCAACATAGCTCCGATGTGATAACTAAAGTTAGTATTCACACATGGTATAACCCCAATATTAGGATCAATGTCGCAAATTTTCAGAAAAAGCTCAATCGCAGAATCTAATGAGCCAATGAATAACCGAATTGCTGTCAAAAACAAATTCCCAACACTGGCAAGCTCATGACGGAACTGCTTGTATGTAGGCGAGTTAAGCGTTATTTTTGAACGTTTCAACAATTCGACGTGTACATGTACAAGAAATGCCCGAATTATCTCTTTCGTTGATAGAGATATTCCGCTCCACAATTGATGGCTTCCCTCCACTATGTCATTCCACTGCCTATGAGCAATCTCAGAATTAGAGTCTAGTCTAAAACTTAACAACTCTCTGACATGCTTGTTTGAATCAGGAATAAGCCTTGTGAGCCTGGATCGAATATCCCCAATGGCGGGCCCACCAATGACCCGAATTATTTCAGAGGTTGATCCACCATTATCCAGGATGGGAAGAATGTAAGTGATCTTTGAGGATAGGGAGTTGAAGAGTGGAACTAATTCGTTAGTTGCAGTACCTCCGCTGATTACAGCAATTTGGTCACTCATAACTAATCACTCGAGAAAATACGTGTTTTCGTCTACGCGTGCGAGAAATTGCGGGTTTACCTAGGCAACTGTGTATTGTGAACCTGCCACCAGATTCCAATACACTCCCCAATCTAGATAAAGCAGTACCATATTGCTCTACTAGAATTCAAGGGTATCACGAAACCACGGTCGTAATTTAACTTTTGCGTATCAATACTCTTTTAGAATGAAATCGTACTCGAAGATGTACTGATGTCTAAATATCTTAAATACAATTACTGCAAACATGCTGCGAGCAATAAATCCCAGAAGTGACGCATATACGGCGAGCACTTCTATTACAGTTGAAACCTTCTACGCAAATCGAATTTCTAAGTCAATAAAGCATAATTTAGTGAGTAGACTCTATGACCCCAGGAACTTCCCCAAAGGCTATAGAAAAACATAACCTGAAATATATTGCGCTCCACCTTCGGAAGAACATACAAGAAATAAATATTTAGTAGAACAATTTCCGCCTCGCCGCACACAGCAAATTCGATCGACTCGAACAAATGAAATAATCCTGAAACACTTCCGCAAAAGAAGAAGCCAGTGACAAACTTAAATAATACCACATCGACTAATTCAAATAAAAACGTAAGTCCACCCTGTCCCAGACACGATAAAATTTTACTACATTAATGAGTTATAATAAAACACATAAGTCAAACCGCACACCTAACATTCGTAAAACTTTTACAATTCAAAATTCACTTCACATCAAAACCTAGCAAACCCAAAGTGAATTCAAATTAACTTCCGAACAGTGGTCCAAAACAACCAATTTTCAACCGAATCAAGCTTATTCGAAAATGCCACAACTTGATTGGAAAACAATTGTAAGAAAAATGTTCGGATCAACATGAACTGTTGGGCTACAACATAAAAACTGCGGTATCGCTTGTTAAGATCACACTAAGCAATGAGTGTGGGCGTTTCTATAATGCAATTCGAAAGAAGTAATACATACATCCACACTCAAACCCGTAGGTAGCCCCGCAGCTCGTCCTGCATTTTTACCAAAAAAACACGAAATGATTAAACCAAACATCACCAAAGAAAGGCGACTACATGTAATTAATCCGAAATCCAACTAAATATCGCGCTTACGCAATTGATTGTGTTTTCCCTCTATTCAGAAACTCACTTGACGATAAAGAAGACAATCGAAGTGCAAAGCTTTGAGTTCTTCGGAAGTATCACCTATTGTTATCTTCATTGAAAAAAGCTCCGCATAAAAAAAATGAAATGGTACATTCCGTTCTACTGAATAATTGACTTAGCTAGCTTGATAAGGTTGCGATTAGAAATTGCTTAATAGATATAGTAAGACAGAATAAAGGACTACTTCAAAAATTTCAGCTTCTAATTCACGACAACCCGAAAACGTAGATGTTTATCCATATTACCGAATATTCGATACCTCATTTTTAGTAAGAGTGTTCTGGATACACCTCCCCATCATAGTGTGCTATCAATCTTCCAAACATATGCCACTTTATGATTGTTGTGTTTTGCGAAGATTTTTGTGTATAACTAAACAGAAGAATTGCGATTAAGAAAACTTAAGAATACGTGGATTAGTAAACAGTAAGACCGGTACCAATACATGACACTTATCTGTCATTTATGGTTAATGTTGGAGGTTTTTCATGATAAGTTCGCATGAGGCAGCGGAAAATGTATACTTGTTCTCTTGATAAAATCTTTGACACTACTTAACTTTGAAGAGACTAATTCATACTTAAGACTTGTAAATGTGACAGAGTTTGATGTAAGTTCAGACTTTTGAGCGCTTCGCAACGACGTTGAATGGGATACATTGCAATTTATGAAATATATAGGTCTTCTAAAAAATCATTTTGGCTTTGCATTCATTACAATACCTATGAATCAGTCGGCATCAATAATTTTTGATATTTGCTTGTATTGCGAAACCTTTCGGACGAATGTGTTACGTAGTCCCTGCAAATTCATGAATACGAAAATCGATTTTCTTCCCAAAAGCTATCGTTATGAAGACTTTCATTTTTGTTGCAAAGTCAATCCGCCCTTACTTGAGTATAAACGTTTCGTTGAGCTTACTGGTCGCCTCGTGTTACAAACCATGTGCGATATTATTTATGCGCTTTTACGAGGGAGTTTAGCTGTCACAAGATGAGATCAGGTTTTTCCATGCAATTGATAGCTGTGCAATTTTAGATCTTTGAAGTTTCATTTCAGCGTGGTTGTGACTCTTTATTCTGTCTAGCTGAATTCATCTATGATTACTACCTTAAAGCCCTTTTACTTGTGCCTCAAGATGGCTACTCTTTAGAACTGGATTATTCAGGTTCAGAGAGGATATGTTTGACGACTTGGTCTTGTTCGAGAAAGTGTATTTATTTTATACAACCTAAGAATAATCGCGAAAACTTACTCGTTGCTTTATGGACAAATGGATTTTTCTTTTCAGTTTTGTGGATTGAGGCTTTCTGCTCAGCATTCAATCCTTTCCTTTAGTGAGTTGACATTTTTGTATGCGATTTCATTTTGCGATTGCCTTCGAATTTTTTTTTTTGCAAGGAAATGTTTATACCGACAATTACTACCGACGATTAGTGTTAGGGCGACTTTAGGAGCTGTCTAAGCGCGCGCAACACAGAAGTTCGGCACTTTTCGCGTTCTTGAAGGTGTACGGATGTTATGTTACTGATCACTTATATGTGTGGCACTTCTTATAACGAGGTACGGAGTTGGCGATGAATAAATTGGATAGGATTTCCACCAGTTTTGCGAGGAGGGTTGTTGGAGATAATCACAAGAGTGCAGTTATTTTCGGCCATGTTCTCTCCATGTTGGAGCACTTCAAGTTTCAAGTGCACAAATTCAAGTTCCTTGGCTATTGTGACTACCAAGTGGCCTATTTCTGTTTCCACTCGAGCCTAATTATCTTGAATCTTGTAAAAGATTCTTCCAAAAAAAGTCTAGATGCACTCTTGAAAAGTATCCAGCAGACTATGGAAGTTCTTCAGCTAGATTATCTTGAAATGAAAAGGTTGTGTCAGTCAAACCCTGATCCCCAATGTGATTTGCAATCTCGATTGAACAACTTGAAATTTAATGGGGAGACTGCAATTGGTGATGAGTTAAGTAATGAGTCACTCAAATTTAGAGATTTGATATCGGCTCAAGAATTAAACTCTATAATGCGGAAGTCACCTGAATGTGTTTTGTTGATTGATTTCAGAAGCCGAAGGGAATTTGAGTATAGCCACATAAATTACCTGGCTGTGGTGAACATTGAACCACAAGTTGTGAAGGATCTATTAGCGCAAAATGCCACGGCGAACGATCAAAGCTTGGAGAATGCTCTAAGTAGTACTCTTAGTGCGCCCATGTTGAACAAGTTTAAAAATCGACACAAATTCGATTTGATAGTCTGCTATAACCTCAGGTATGGGCTTTCGGAATGCAATGGAATAAAAGCTCTCGAACATGCTCTTATCGTTGGTGACACACATTCATTCCTCACATCTAATCCTTTCATAAGTGTGATCGATTTGATAACGTACAAGTTTCAATACCTTAGCTCAAAAGTGAAACAGTATCCACTTATTTTGAACGGCGGCTTGGAAACATGGTATCAAACTTTCGGAGTAGCGGGATTGACACATATATCCACAAAGGGTTCTAACAAAAACGAATTGGCGGACAAGAGATTGAAAAATGAAGTCGAAGGGTCGAGATACCTAAAAAATTTTGGAGACTATTTCTCCAGTGGGCTTTCTCATAATTCTCCTCTCCGACCACATCCACAATTAGACACATCAGGTAAATCCTCAATGAACGTTGATTCATCAGGTTTTAACAGCCATCACAATGCAATTAAGGAAGTCAACAACAACCCCTTTGACATCAAAAAAGACAACATCAGACACTCAAGTCCATCAAACTCGGTTTTTATCAGCTTTTCAACCGGGCTTACCAATCTTGGTAATTCATGTTACATGAATTGTGTGTTACAATGTTTGGCTGCTACACCACCTCTCATTGATTTCCTCATGAAGAACGTGCATGAGGGAAACAAGGATGACCAACAGCTTTACAAGCAACACATAAATTTCTCCAACGTTTTGGGCACCAAGGGAATGGTTACTAGTACTTTTGTTAATTTGTTGACGGACATGTTCAATAAAAACGGCGCTATATTTTCCCCAACAAACTTCAAAAAGGTGATCGGATCTATTTCTCCCAGTAAACAGTTTGCTACCTTAGATCAGCAGGACTGTATTGAGTTTTTGAACTTCATCTTGGACTCTCTCCATGAAGACCTAAATCAACGCCTGATAGATAGTGCGAAAGAACGGTCTATGATCATGGACCTTTCAAGCGAGCAAGAAAGTGCGAGAGAGATACTTCCGATCCGTCTAGCTTCCACAATCGAGTGGGAAAGATATTTGAAACTAAATTTCTCTATCGTTGTTGACTATTTTCAAGGCCAATATTTATCCCAACTCAAGTGTCTTGAATGCAATTTAACATCAACCACATTCAATGCTTTCTCGATTTTATCTCTTCCAATACCAGAAAAGCCAAGGGGTTCTAAGACAGTTCTGCTTTCGGAATGTTTAGACTTGTTTCTAGAAACTGAACTTTTGGATGAGAATAACAAGTGGCATTGTCCCAAGTGCAAAAAGTTCACCAAGCTGACAAAGAAGATAACAATAACACGCTTACCTCGAGTGCTCATTATTCATTTCAAAAGATTTAAGTTCGATGCGGGTTATTTTAAAAAGCTCGGAAGCCTCGTGACATATCCTGTTGACGAAGTTTTGGACATGACTAAATACTGGCCCCTGGTGGGCTCGTATATGAACCGTCTGATAACTCCTGTAATGGATGAGGCAACCGAGCAGGATTACATCACTTCTTTTCCACTCAGAAATCAAGTGCCACCCTTTGAATACAAACTTTATGGAGTTGCAAATCATTTTGGTAATTTGACAACCGGGCATTATACTTCCTTCGTTCAAAAACAAGACAACAATAACAAATCAGAGTGGTGCTACTTCGATGATGCGAAAGTACAGCATGGCGTTGTATCGAAAGATGTTCTCAATTCAAATGCATATTGCTTGTTTTATCGCCGTATATAGAATCTTTCCATTCAGGCTCATATAACGTCAGTTGATTCAGTAACTTTAATCTTCGGATGACTTCCCACAACTCCCTTACTTATACCCACCCAAAGCCAGTCAGCCTTCCCCCCTGGTTGTATCTGAATTTCTCCTTTAAACCCCTCGACGAAACTTCTGTCATTAACTGTGATGTTTGTAGTAAAATTAATGAACTCGTTGAATATTGCGATTGAAGACCAGAACTGAAGCTTTCGAAGACATGCAACGACAAGACTAGTTACTTGACCACCATTGAAACAATGGATGTAGACAGGAGCATATTTCAGATGAATAACATACTTCAACGCTTCCAAGACGGTTGTATATCCCATCGGTACGCCTCTTTTCTTTCCTTTACCTGATTGAGCGCATTCGATGTGTATCAAGCGAATGTTCCGACTCCGGGCAAAATGGTAAAGCTCGGGGTCGGATTCCTCATTGATGGGATTCGGTGTCAACGAGATGATACTCCTGAGTCCTAAGCTATCAAGAAAAGGAAAATTTACCTTCCGCGGATAACCGCCTCGATGTAGATGCGACTGAACGCTATTGAAGCGCAACGTTGGTACTAAGGGTTCCATTGCGTGTGAAAGGTTGAGTGGGTATGGCAATACTTGGCCACAGTAGTTAATGTTAATATTTGTACTGCATATAATTAAATTATGGTTGTGCTAAAAAAGTTTGGGGAGTTTGCAGTCTGCGACATTGGTGGCGATCACATCGTCAATAGCCATTCTAGGTGCCATTCCTGGCACTTTGGAACCACCTGCTATTCCACTGCTATACTTCAAAAAGAGCGCATCTCCAACTTCACTAAAGCATCTTAAAACGTAATCCAAATCCTCTTTGGTCAATGCTGAACTGACACATAATCTAGCTCTTGAAGTTGTCACAGGTGTTGCAGGGTAACCAACGATAACAACTGCGATTTTTTTTTCATACAACATTCTCGATAATGCAGGCATTTTCGCTGGTAAGAAGATGAGCAAAGGAATAACTGGAGAGTCGTCAGCTCCGTAAACAATAAATCCGAGTTTCTTTAATCCCATGCGTAAATAGCGAGAGTTGAATGCAATTCTCTCCAACCTTTCTTTTCCTTCTCCTGGATTGAATTCACCATCAATGATTTTCAAAGAAGAAATAATTTGCTCCAAAACTGGCGGAGGAACACTCTCACCAAAAGTGCTATTGAAATAATTTAGCCTTAACCTGTCTATGATCCACTTATCGCCAGCTATGTATCCACCGGTAGCACCGAAGGATTTGGTTAATGTCCCCATGAGGATGTCTACATCCGTAGGATCAACCAGGAAATAATCACAGATACCGCGACCCCTTGGACCTAAAGCGCCAATAGAATGCGCTTCGTCAACAAAAAGAAAGCACTTATACTTCTTTTTCAACTCAACAATAGTGGGCAAGTTCACGAAATTTCCCTCCATGGAATATAAGCCCTCAACGGCAATGATTATCTTCTTCCAAGGGCGGTGAGTTCTGGGCTGACCCTGAGCAATTTGATTTCTAATGAGTTTTTCTAGATCCTTCATATCGTTATGCTTGAAAACTTTCACTATTGCACCTGAAAGTCTAATGCCAAAACGAATCGATGCATGGTTTAAGGAATCACTGATCACGAGGCACTGTGAATCTGCTAAAGCTGCAAAGAAACTCGCATTCGTTCCATAGCCTTGACTAACAATCACTGCGTCCTCCTTTCCGACGAATTGTGAAATCACATCTTCACATTTTTTGTGTAAGTCACTAGTTCCAATGGCATTTCTTGGCGAGCAGGACAGAGTACCATACTGATCTAAACGTTCCAAAACGTTATCTGTACATAAACCGTGAGACTGGGCGAATCCCAAATAATTGTAGGACAGAAGGTTCAAGCATTCTACTGACTTACCCGAGTACCTGTAGTCTTTGCCATGTCTCTCACGTTCGAAACAATTGATTTTCCTTCCAGGTGCACCATGTATGGGTCTTGCGAAGCAGTCATCAATTCGTGTCTTTAACCGGCGAACGTAAAAGTTCTCGAATCCATCATACCACGGAGCATACCCATTTTTTTCTATCAAGTCTTCATACTCGTGGGGTTTAAAAATTTTTCCAAAAAAATCCCTAATGTGACCTATAATAATCAATATCAAGTAGCTGAGCAAAGTAGCAAGATAAACGAAGTAAGATGGTTCATCGTCAATAGGGGTAGGCAAAGGCTCGTCGACAGGATGCTTAGAAACATACAAATAATCTTCTGAAGTCAACTTTCCAAATTCTGCATCCGCTTGAGCTTCATCTGACCGGTCATCCAACGGTGCGTTAGGTATTTGAGTGGACATTTGCTAACAAATGTCTGAAATTTCTTTTGACGTCTCTGGTACACTCTAACGT
Organism: Metschnikowia hamakuensis; assembly: GCA_002370815.1. NCBI lineage: Eukaryota > Fungi > Ascomycota > Pichiomycetes > Serinales > Metschnikowiaceae > Metschnikowia > Metschnikowia hamakuensis. Next base: position 23,908 of record NKZZ01001563.1, read on the forward strand.
AAGAGCCGAGTAAAGCCGGGACGCTTTGAGAGTAGCAATAAGCATTACAAAACACCCTTACACCTCGCGTCACAATTACGCGTGTAACACTTTTATTTCACTATATTTTTTGAACCGGTTTTAAAAATTCAAAAGATCCTTTTTTGTCTCCGACTAGCCTAATTGCATAATTGTGTGGAGGAACTTCCCAGTCTATGTGACCGATTGATAATACAGTAGTGTTCTGCAAGTTTTTCACGATGTAATTATGACATTTGGACACTAGTAATTCGTCGTCCATACATGAAAAAGCCTCATCCAAAATAAGTAAACTTGGATTTTTGACGACTGCTCTCAAAAACAAGGTAAGCTTCTGTAGCGATGTTGACAATTCAGAAAACTTTTTTTGCCCATTTTTCAATAATTCTGTATCGAATTCTTTGAAAAGTGTTTCGGCGTAGGCAGGTGCAACGTCTTCTTTGTACTTATACATAAAGTTCGAATTGCCTATACCAGATATCAATCCATTCATTATGACCTCATTCATTGACATTTGGTTGGGGACATTCGCATGCAACTCGGGCGAAGATAAGCCGATCTGATCATTAATCCCGAAATAGTTGACTCCACTTCCAGGCTTTCTGAGCACACCGTTCAATTTGATAACTGACTTCCACGACTGGGGATGATCAGCCGTGACCAATGCAACTATAGTCGTTTTTCCTGAACCATTATCACCTATGATTCTCCATTTTGAACCCTTGTCAATAGACCATGAAAGATTGCTCAAAATTGGTACACCCTTATAAGAAACGGAAGCATCCAAAAACTCTAAGTGTTCCCTAACAGCCTCGGGCTGCTCAATTTCAGTATAAGCTAGCCTTTTTGTCTGCCTTTTGTCATCACTAAACCCCTTGGGCACATTCTCATCAATGTATTTCAAAACTTCTTTTTTTGGACCTGACGAGACGACGCCGGACTCATTCACATAAACTAAATGTGAAATCCAATCTGGGATTTTGTCTTGCACCCTGAGGCCAAGCGCAAGACCAATCTTCAAGTCAGCAGATACTTTGTTCAAGGAGTCCGCAACTGAAGACGTCGCAGCAGGGTCCAATCCGAGAAACGGGTCATCAATCACAAGCATACTAGGCTTACGGTATAGCGCCTTTGCAATTCTAGTGCGTCTCATTTGCCCGTTGCTGAGACTGTTGACCCATTTTCCAAGTAATGAGTTGAGACCTAACAATCGCAACAACTCAATTTCGAACTCTTTATCTTCGATTCCGTTGCTATTCTTGTTGTAATTGTTCGCTCCTGTGATGTAGTTTAGTACAGAATTAACATCGTCAGTCATCTCCAATTTCCCTTTAAAAGAGTATGACTCATATCGTGCAGCTAAGTGGACTTTATCAAGTCCCGACCGTTCACGGAAGTCAAGGTACGCAATGCTTCCTGGTTTCGTGCTGACAGAGTGAGAATATTTTCGTGCTGACGATGGTACAGGTATGTAGTTAGAAGCCACTATGTTTAAAAAGTCAGACTTGCGAGGGCCAATTATGCCCCAAAATCCAGAACCTCCCAGAGGTGCTGTTAAGGTGAAATTTTCAACCTCATTAGGAAATACAAAGTCTGAGGAATTTGCACTTTGTTGCTGGCTCCTGCGGAATAAAGCGTTGCTGATTCTGAGTAATCTTTCCCCTTTATTCATGTTCCTATAACTTATCTAGGCTTTTTCGCACATTTTGAGTTTCAAAACAATTATCAAGCAAAAAGATTAGATATTACTTTTACCCTGCTCAAAAAGATTTAACATAATTAACAAAACTTAGTATTGGTTTCGGGAAAACTCCGAAACTGTCAAGTGTTTTCCTTTCTCTTGATACCGAATAACATAGGCAGAGATTGGTTAGAGAAACAACACCTTTAGATCACGTGTGTAATTAGTTTATCGCGTCTATCTTCTCCTGAATTTCCTAACACGCAACATGGATTTCACAGACTCTGTTGTATCCCACGACAAGGCATCGGGAGAAAATGAATCAGATAAGGATAAAAACTACGAAAGTCTAGCTCGCCTCGAGGAAGAGATTGACAGCGCATACACAATGATCGAGAGTAAATTTTCGAACCTTTGGAGTAGTGCTTCTCGCAACGCTCAAGATCTACAAAGCCAAGTGAACTTAGAGAAACACAAAAAAGGGTTAATTGATCAGATGACTGAGATTAGAAAGAGTCTCGGATCAAATGATTCTAATAAAGATAACGAAAGCTCAGTTCAAGAAAAAATCAACAATATAAAACAACAAGTTATTGACTACGAAAATAAAGTTGATTTAAATTCTTTGACAAGTAAAGCTAATCAGGCTTTGGATTCCTTGGATTCTAAGTTGGAGATTGTGGAGCAGCAAGCAGGTAAGTTTGTGAGTCTGTTTGCTTCTTTTCTTTCGAGCGTTGTCTCGGTCAAACCTTCAACAAATGATAAAGGACTCGATGCAAATCCAATCATGCCTAATGCTGCATATGGATCCACTCGCTTCGAGAGTGATTTGTTTCAACTACACACTAGTGAGAAAATTTATTTGTCTAAAGAAAATGATGTTGTTGAGGACTTTGAGAGCTTTGATGTTGACGGTAGATCAGGTGAAATAAGTGCTTTGCTCCAACGCTACCCCGATACTTTGGAAAAGTCGATGAATAAATTAGTTCCTGTTCAAACCTCTTACAAAGAATTTTGGTACAGATATTTTGTGAACGAGGCGAAGCTAAAATCTAATGATCAAGCAAGAAAAGAGTTACTTTCTGCAGAGCAAGTTCGCAAAGATAACGAAAAAAGTAGAGCTCTTGGTAGTGAATCCCAAGAAGAGGATGATGAGGATTTTACTTGGGATGATGATGATGAAGATGCTGTCAGCAAAGACAGCGCTACTTAGTTTGTCAGTATGTATGTGATACATTATTTATGTTCCTGTATATTAGCATCCCTTGAGACTTCTTGATCGCAAGGTGTGCTGGGGAAGGCTAAAAATACAACTAGTATGAGCAAGAGTCTAGAGTATGATCTGCCCAAATCGAAACCGAAAATCAGTTCAAAATTTCAACTGTCAAAGCCAGAAACTTCAAGACGAGTCTGGGTTCAACGCCCGAACGGAAATCCAACGACTATCATGATGGGGAAAGATTGTATAGTGGATGACTTGAAGTTAGCAGTTTCTGACAGATTTCCCAATTCCTTGGCTCGTTACTATGACCCTTCGGACCTTCAAATAAGGCTTAATTTGAAAAGCTCTGACAAATTACACCAAGCTAGATTCTCTAAGAGAAAATCCTCCATGCTTCGTCTAACACTGGAATTCAATGATGAGGTGCATAAAGCGGCTTCTAATAGCTCGAGTGGCTTTAAACCCATAATATTTGAACCAGACCAAAACGTGTGGCAGATTATTGATGAATATTTTGGCAATTCAATGACTATGTCTGATGCATTAATCGTTGAAGTCGACATTGATGTACTGCCCACTTCAATGCAAGAAAAATATAGCTATAATGCTCCAAACGAGGTGGATGCCCAGAGTATTCGGGAAGAGGAGAGTCAGTCACCCTTGCAAAAATGGGGCCCACAGATAGTTCTGCCCGCGAACTCCGGTTTGCATAACCCAAGGCCTCAGTATCCACATCATTCCAAAAGCAAGCTGTTAATCAAAAATAGTTCTATGTCTCCTCATATACCTACAAGATTATCTCCTCTCAGTGCTTCTCATCAAAGTCTACACAAGAGGTCCCATTCGAATCCCTCGCAATCACCAGAGTCTTTCAACCAACGCAATAAACATAGCAATCCACAAGCTGTCTTATTACTACCTAAAAACTTTTCTTTGGCAGAGCAGCATTCACTCAAGAGACTTTCTTTAGATGAAACCTCGCAGGAAAAGTCATACGGACTCAAAAACAACGTTACCAATATCGGCACTTCTCCCGATCAGTCGTTCACACCAGATGCGAACATTAGACCGCCTGACTTGAAACAGGGTTCTTTGTCAAAAAGCGAGTCAAATATTGATGTATTACCCCTGCTATCATTGGAGAGAGCAGACTCTTCGGACAACCCAAAGCCCAATGACAATGATTCATTAAGCGCTGCGAACAATCTGAAATCTCTGCCAGAAAGAACAAAACTCAAAGAGAAGACAATCAACACTAGTACTTTTGAAAAAGTGCTACCACTGATATCAGTATTGGTCGTGGAAGATAACACTATTAATCAAGCAATTCTTGGTGCCTTTTTGAGGAAACACAAGATTCATTACCAAATTGCTAAAAATGGTCAAGAAGCTGTTGATAAATGGAGAAAAGGCGGATTCCACTTGGTCTTGATGGATATTCAGCTTCCAGTTAAGTCCGGCATTGATGCTACTAAGGAGATAAGATCCCTTGAAAAAATCAACAGAATTGGTGTCTTTGCACAGCATGAATTGACCAATACCAGCAACTGGGGTCAGTTGGAAATCAAGGAGGAGCAAAAGCTTGATCTCAATATATTCAGGTCTCCCGTTATCATCGTGGCGTTGACTGCTTCATCAAATTCCTCTGTCGATAAGAAGAATGCTCTTACGGCCGGCTGTAATGACTTCTTGACAAAACCTGTGAATCTTGTGTGGCTTCAGAATAAAATTACCGAGTGGGGATGTATGCAGGCTTTAATTGATTTTGACGGGTGGAAATCTAAAGAAAAGACTTAGTATTTTGCTAAGAAAATATGAAGGTATGGAGAAGGATCTGTTCTATGATTGAAGTGAGTATGAAGATTGTTCCTCACGACAACTAGATGTACATGGAGCAGAAGAAAGTACCTCATAATCTCTCCCGGACTCAAAAGGTTGGATTATTCACGAGCTTTTTTTTCAAGGTCTATTTATCAAAATTTAATAATAGGTACAATATCATACTACTTTGCACCAGTGTAGGTGATATTTTCATCTTCCATTGAAATCCTTATATACACTCCAGAGAGGAGCGCAAAAACTCGTAAGATGTCCACAGGACTTACCTTCAATAACGATGTCAGCAGAAGAACAGGTTTCTCAACATCCTAACCAGGCTGAGCGTGAAACATCAGAATCAACTCTAGTGAGCACATTGCTACCCTTAGAGGCAATTGACCGCGCCATAGGTTCAAATATCAAAATCTTGTTGACAAACAGCAAAGAGTTCCATGGAAAGCTTGTTGGTTTCGACGACTTTGTCAATGTTGTTCTAGAGCAAGTTGTGGAAATTCAAGATGGAGACAAGAAAGGACCACTCTTGAAGAAAATGTTATTAAACGGTGCTCAAATTGCAATGTTGTGTCCACTTTAAATGGCTATGGAAAAAGGAAAGTTCAAATATTTCAACAAACAATGGCTATCTGAGAAGATTTGTCTCTCAAGCTAAGGATGCTTCTTGTATCGATTCTAAGAGACACTTACGTACTCGATTGCCTAATCATAGACTTCGACCAAACAGGGGGCAAATAGCTTTCATGAGGCCTTTTATATGTCAACATTTACACTCACAAATAATTTCTTATCTTTGTAATTCAAAACAATCAGAAATTTATTAAATTAGATATCCTCAGCTGGCTTCGGTCACTGGAGATCAATCTCATCAATGAAGGAAATTATTAAGTGCCATTCTCAATGGCGACTACCTGCACGCGTAAAGTAAGCACTTTCTGTCTTTCGCCACTCAAGATATTCACAAAAACAAAACACCAAGAATACAGTAAAGAAGGGGTAAAATTTCAACCAAAATATCATGCAATTAACTATTTCAATTCAAAACCATGACAAAGCTGTGGGGGTGGAGATTTCCGAAGAGGTTCTGCTTCATGACTTCAAAGCTTATGTGGAAGCCGAGACTGATATAGCAGTTGGCAAGCAGATGCTTGTTCACAACAACAAAATATTATCAGATGACCAAAAAACCCTTAAGCAGTTGGGGATTAGCGATGGGGATCTACTTTCCCTTCTGTCCCAAGCAGATGGTCAGCACGAGATTCAAAGTATTGGAATGCACTCTGATGTAGATCAAAGAATTGAAGCCTCTCGTCTTCAAGCGTTGGCAAATCCCCTTGCTGCCCAAAAATTACACAGAGATTATCCAAGATTGAGTAACGTGCTACACGACAAATCTAGATTCAAAAGCGAGATGCTTCAACATCTCCAGGCTCTCCAAAGTAACAAAGGTGCAGAGTTGGCGAACAACGATGATCCCGAGACTCAAGCCAAAATCTTAGATGCAATACGCCAGCAACGTATTCAGGAAAACTTCGAATTAGCCTTTCATATAGCACCTGAATCATTTGTGAATGTGAATTTTCTTTACATCAAACTTGAGATAAATGGCCATGAAGCTTACGGATTGGTGGATTCAGGGGCTCAAAAAACCACAATACATTCCGATCTTGCTGAAAAGTTCGGAATCCTGGACTTGATCGATAATCGATTTGCTACAATGACAGTTGGGGCGGGTACTCAAGAATCAAAAGGTCGCATACATAATGTGGCCGTTAAGTTGGGTGAGACTAATGTTGAATTGCCTTGTTCGTTTACGCTACTTGATATACATGTTGGTATTTTGATTGGCTTGGACATGCTTAGAAGACACAAGTGCTCAATTGACCTCGACAAGGATGCATTGGTCATTGGCGGTCAAGAGATTAAATTCTTGACTGAGGCTGAAATATCGAAGCATGTAAAACGCTTGCCCAGCAATGCTGATAAGTTTTTGGAACAGCAAGCGGCTCATCAAAGCAAACTCAAGACAGGTGAAGAGAATGGCGCCTCTCGTGCACAACCGCCGCCTACTTCTAGCAATAGTCTAAAAGGTGAATTTAGCGAGGAAAGCATTGCTCAAATTATGTCTTTGGGGTTTTCATGGGAAGAGGCCGTGTCAGCGCTTAAAATGACGAATGGCAACGTGGAAATGGCAGCTTCTTCTCTATTTTGATTAAGAAGAATTGAATTAAAGTATATATTCCATTTATCAGGTCTAACACAGAAGACATGTTTCAGCAAATACGTGTTGAGATTTCAAGGCTTTCTGCAACTTCGACGACTCGGCGAATATATCTAATTGACCAAGGCCTCAGCATCTTCATCAGTGGTTCTCTTCTTCAACACCAATGGTTTTCCAGTAACTCTAAAATATATATCCTTGATATCATCGGTTGCGGTCTCGAAATGAGAAGACGCGTCGTAGCTCTTGGAAATGAAGATGTTACTTTCAGAGCCATCTTCTTTAGGCTCGAACAAATCAGCGAGGCCCATCAAAGTATCAATTCTAGAGCCCAATAATTTAAATGCTGGCTCTAATTCAACATGAGGCGTGGAAGTCTCAACGATCGTAGAAACAATTGCAAGATAATATCCCTTCGGAACAACACAATGCTCATCAGACAAGACAGCAATGTAGATATCGTTCTTGCGTCCGACTTGGTTTTGAGGAATCACAATTTGCACTGAATCCAAATCATTCGTGTTAGGCACTGGGTGATCCAAAATGCACATAGCTCTAATCACTCTGGCCCCGGTTTTCTGAACCCGTTCAGGAAAGTAGGTTGGATCTGCAATAACAATTGGAGCCTTGGCAGTTCCTTCTTTAGTCCTGACTCCGGCAAATTTCTTGTCTTCATCATACAACACTTCATCAATTGGGGTGTCTAACATATAAGTGCCACCGTAAATAGCAGACAATCTCGCAAAACCTTGAGGTAATTCGCCTAAGCCATACAATGGATAAATGTATGGAGATTTTCCATACTTCGCCACGGATTGAACATAAAGAATAAGTCTCTCGTATGTGGGTCTGGCGGGTTCAACCAAGTAATCATCATTGGCCCACAATGCCATTGCGTGTCCAATAAAGTCCTTAGTACCTCTTTCCAAGCCGAAGTAAGTATAAATCTCTTCCATCGTATTTTTGTCTAAGTCAAATCCGTGATGAGTAGAAGTCACATCTTCATCATAAGCAGCAACGAATTCTAAAAATCTCTTCATTCTCCGTTTCTCGAAAATTCCCATCAAAGAACTTTTTAATGCTTCGACTTCATTTGACGGAACTTTAGAGATTCTTCCAGAGCGGTAGACATAACTTCCTCCGATCTGCTTAAACTCGATGTATTTGGTAACATCAGTGTGGACCAAAATATTAGTCAATTCACCATTGCTCATCAAGAACTTAGGGATAAGGTCAACACACCAGTCACGATCACGACCAGAGATTCCTTCTGGCTTTTGACTAGACGGCTTGAACTTGCTGTACAATTGCAGCAAGTTAAGGGAAGCGGACTCACCTCCGTAGAAGTCCTGACGATCAATGTGTAAAACCTTCTTGCCTTCAACAGACAAAATTCCGGAAAGGACACATTCAGTGAGACCGGTGCCTAAAACGATAACGTCGTAATTTTCGTCCATTTTGAAATCAAATGCTATGAAGAAAAGCGGTTTAACGGGGCGGGACTGTACACATTGTGCTCCCTCTACGTGTAATTTCGCGACTTCTCCAAGCCATCCATATTTTTGCAAGAACTAATCTGTTTATTAAACGATAATATGAAAACCTTGCTTTCCTTTTGCACTGCTGTTCTTAATAATGTTAGTAATTTCAACAGGGTCGGAAGTGATTTTCGTAAAGTTTTCGTATCCGTCCTCGGTAATGAGTAAATCATCTTCTATCCGGACTCCACCAATGTACCAATATTTGTCGAGCACTGTTTTGTTGATGAATTTCATCTTTGATGGATCGTCCAAAATATCCTTTAGCAAAAACGGTGAAAAGTAGACTCCTGGCTCATCTGTCAACACCATTCCTTTAACCAACTTTCTGCGTAATCTTAAGTACTTCAATTTGGGGTCAGGATCATCGTAATTTGGACGACCGCCTACATCATGAGTGTCCATTCCGAGAAGGTGGCCGAGACCATGAGGGAAAAATCTCGCTGTAATATTCGATTCGTAAATCTTTTGCTCTGTGCCGTTTTCAAAGATTCCTAATTTCAAAAATTCTTTGACTAATACTTTGTGAGCCTCCAAATGAATTTCATCCCAATGAGCACCTGGTTTGATGAGCGACATCGTGACAGATTGCATCTTTTGAACAACGCTATAGATTTCCAAGTGTTCTTTACTCCAGTCTCCATTGATTGGGAAGCATCTTGTGACATCAGAAGCATAACATTTCCACTCGGCACCCGCATCTATTAAAATCGAACGTTTTTCATTGCCGATCTCGTCGTCATTTTTGACATAATGCAATGTCGAGCAGTTCGGACCAGAACAACATATTGGATCGTACAGCTGATACTTGGATCCCTGTCTGAGAGCGTGGTACATAAATTCCGCATGGATGTGCGTTTCGTTAGTTTCAATTGGAGTAGCTGACATTACCGCCAAGTGGCACTTATCGGTGATGGCAGAAGCATGCCTCAAAAGTTCAATTTCATAAGAATCTTTGATCATACGAGCTTCATCTAAAGAGTAAAAAAACGCCTCATCTTTTTCGGTTACAAACTCCTGAACAGAATGATTCCATTTGTTGTGGTCCGTGGTATAGATAGAATATTCGGATTTTTTCAAGGATTTGACTTGCTCTTTGAGCTCACTTGCAAAATGAACGTGATCTATGTCGAAACTTTTCAACGCCTCATCTTTCAGAAGGGGCAACCCACTCCACATGATATCATCTTTGTCAACATTGGGTAAGAAGAGAGACAATTCATCTGACACAGCGTCATAAAGAATATGCGAGCCAGGAACCTCACATCCACTGAGGTAATAGAAATAACGATTTTGGCGAATGGGTTTCGTTTGATCGCAGTACTGGTAGAGCTCAAGATCTTCACCACTCATAAAAAAGCCAACTTTCAGTTCGCTTTTTCTCTCATGGAAATGAGAAAGTACTCTTCGAGCATGTTCTTTCGCTGGGTACTTTAAACCTTTCAATGCTGGAATATCGTTAGACATTACACTTAAAGTTTCTAGATTTCTGCGAGTACTTGTCGATATGTGAAAGGGCCGTGCAACTGCGCGGAATTAAAATCAGAAATCTCCGCAACCATGCATCCGAAATGCCATTCACGATCATCCTAAAACTATCGTTGCAGCCTTTGTTGTGAACCTATAGAACTTCGAACATATTGTTTGAAATTACCCACAGGTAAATACTAACAAACTCTGTACTTGCAAATGTCGCCTGGTTTTAAGGACGAGCCAATTGAATATTTTCGGTAGTACTTCCTGATCTCAACTGTAATGTAAAAGAGCAAAAAGAATTTTACCTGGATAGATCTCTTCGTACCAGTGTTTGTTATGTCTGGAAATATGGTAGAAAGAGATTTGACACATAGTGTGCGCGTATCAATCTGATTTCGCCACTCACTCACTTTTGTACTTCGCAAATCTTGCAAGATCAATAAACATGGAGAGATTACAGAGATTATTAGGTGGTGGAGGCAGCTTAGGTGGCCCAGGTGGACCTCAACCAACCGATTCACCAGCAATTGATGATGCTGAAACAGTTTACATTTCATCCTTAGCTCTTTTGAAGATGCTTAAACATGGTAGAGCTGGCGTGCCCATGGAAGTCATGGGTTTAATGCTTGGTGAATTCGTGGATGATTTCACGATCCATGTAAAAGATGTCTTCGCCATGCCTCAGTCTGGTACTGGTGTATCTGTCGAAGCAGTGGATGATGTTTTCCAAACGAAGATGATGGATATGTTGAGACAAACCGGCCGTGATCAAATGGTCGTCGGTTGGTACCACTCACATCCTGGATTTGGCTGTTGGTTATCTTCTGTCGATGTCAACACACAGCAAAGTTTTGAGCAATTGAATAAAAGAGCAGTTGCCGTCGTGATTGATCCTATCCAGTCTGTTAAAGGGAAAGTGGTGATTGATGCTTTTAGAACTATTGATCCAAGCACATTGATGAGAGGTCAGGAGCCAAGGCAATCCACTTCTAATGTTGGACACTTGAACAAGCCTTCTATTCAGGCATTAATTCATGGTCTCAACAGGCAATACTACTCCTTGAACATCGATTACCACAAGACTCTGTACGAGACAAATATGCTTTTGAATCTCCACAAAAAGTCTTGGCAGAGTGGGTTAAAAATGGTAGACTATGACCATTCTGAGCATGAAAATTTGAAAAATGTTCAAGATTTGGTAAAAATCGCCAAAAATTACAATGATAGGGTGACTGAGGAGAAAGACTTGCTGGAAGAACAACTAAAGACTAGGTACGTCGGAAAGCAAGATCCAAAAAAGCACTTGTCTGAAACTTCTGAGAAGATCATCGAGGATAATGTGACATCTTTGTTGACGAGCAACGTGAACTCTATAGCAATACAGTAGGTGTACATGAGAAATAAAATTCATTCCATGTAATGTATTAAAATGTGCTCAATAGTTTTACACTAAACTCCAACGCATCCTGGTGCTTAGTATGTACTGTTCTTGAAAGATGTGTGTCCTTAGGAACGAAAAAGTTGATGCAAATCAAATATGAGGCAAATTTTAGTTGCAAGATCGCTTTGGCTTCAGAGGTTTCTGAATTTCTGAAAAACTCCATAAATAGCGGAATTGACGAGTCAAATTCTATTAGCTTGGAAAAGTAAGATTGTTCGAAGCTTCTTTTGTTCGTTGAGTTATAACCACTAACCAATTCGCGTGCATCTTTCAAGTAGGCATAGTGGTCGTGAAATAGGTGGGGATGTTTTTGTCTGAAAGATCCCCATCTAGACATATCATTCAAAACTTTAGTCGTTATTATATTGCCGAATTCTCTGATTTCTGCATCTTGATAAACAAATGCCTCGCATGCTGAAGGGTTTGTGAGAGGAATGTCATAGATTAAAGCAAAAATCCACAAGTCATAGAATCCATCCAACAAATCATTGAGCAAACTTTCAGCGGGGGTTTTAAAATATTTGGAGGCGACTGATTTAATTAATTCAGAAGTACAAATGACCTCTTGAGTTTTGCCAGTTTTCTCCACCATAATTGGAAGTTCATCATCAGGTGACGCGAGATATGATAACGGCATCAAAATATGTTGGGAGGACGTGTCCGCAGTATCGCTCGGAAGAAGTAAAGAGTTGCTATAGCATAAGATTAAGGAGTTTGACAACCCAACAGGATCTGTTGCTGCATATTTTATCGAACCATTTATGTCAATCGGCATAACGTTGTGAACTCCTAACACAAATGTTTCTGATGACGATTTTTCTGGAAAATCTCCCAGTTTCAGGCCAAAAGAATATTGCTTAGAGTATCGTTCATTCAAAATAGGGACATGTGGATAAATTTTGAGAGGGAATCGATCGAATACTTCTTGTATAGGCTTCGGAATCTTCATCGTGAAATGGTTGAAAGGTGAAAGAACACACTTCGCGCGTAGTGGCCAGACATCAGAAGAAGTCATGCTGGAGAACCGCTCATTCATTTACGCTAATGTTACTCGAAATATATATGAAAATGCATTAAAAAACATTTGCCGACTTAATCCTCTTGAGGAACTAAGTCGATCGACAAGTCGTACCATGTCTCATTGGCAAACTTACAATCGCTCTCGCCGTGGTTCACGAAACCGATTTTCTCGTAGAAAGGAATTAAACGCTTGTGTGCAATAATGACCACCTTACTGGCAATATCTTGGTTCGACATCTTCTGTATGTAGTCATGCATCAAAAGGGTACCCAAACTCTTACCTTGCCACTCAGGATCAATGACCAAGCCATGAACACCAATAAATCTAGAGTGTTCGATATGGCCCTTCTCAATGTCATCCTTGGATGGAAGGTCCATAGACTTACTTGTGATTTTGTCCGAATAAATCTTTGTGGCAATAATATGGCCAATCAAGGTTTCCTTCACAACAGACAGCTTTGTAGGCAATTCGTCATAGCTCTCGTCTTCACCATTGGCACCTTTGTCAGCAGCATCCTCGTTAGATACACTTTCTCCATCCAACCTTTCAGCAACTTCTGGCAAATTGACTGCGTTGTATTTCGTGGTATATTCTCTAACAAACAATCCAGAACAGAGCTCAGGACACACGGTCAATCTGTACTTGAATTTGTCCTGAGAGCACCTCTCTGGCTCTGGGAATCCTTTCGCCTCTAATTCCACACATTGGCTTAAGTCTTCGATGGTCAATGGACGAATTGACAAGTTTGGTGGAAAATCGGCCATCTTTGTTATTTTAAATAGTGGATCCTCTCTTGCTGAGGATTGACTGAATAAAGTCGTGCGATTCCGAATACGACCGCGGGAGAGGATGTACCTATGACTGATAGCACCTCACTTACCCTGAGGTAAATCGTGAAAATGTGTCGTAAAAACTGCATATCAATTTGAAGTCATTGATATAAGGATCTGAATGTTAATGTCAAAGAAATGGGATGATCTTTTGAAAACAATTGGGCTTTCGAAATATACATTATTGAGATCCACTATATTGAGATCTGCCATTTCTCGAGCTGCGAAACTGAGCCTTTACAAAATCAAAAATAATTTAACCAGACGAAATCATAAGAGCTGCTTTATTGTCTTTTGAATTCGAGTTCTTTAAAGTTAGACGTAGGTACTCTCCCTCTACAATTCATGAGGCTAATGTGTTTCTTGGTAAAATACATTGATCATTGAGGAATAAGGTCAAAACCTAGACCTAGAATATGAGATTTTTCAGTCCCATTTTTAGTTCGAGAACTATTCTAGGGTTATATTGGCAACGTCGATTGAGTCACTTTCGACTAGAGATTTCCCAATCTGCCAAAGGTGGACAATATTGTCATCAGCCACAGAAGCAAGAGTCCAGTCCATGAAAGGGCACCAGCTTAAATCTGTAACAGCACCGGTATGGCCCGCGTGCATCATGAAAATCTCTGAAGCTCCGTCTTCAGCGTCCTCTTGAGACTGCTCCTCGCCTATCTTGCTCAAATCCCAAATAAATACTCTCCTGTCCTGTGAACCAGAGGCAAGAATACCATCCTTGCCTGGCGAAAACTCCAAGCAAGTAATTGAATCTCCATGTCCCATCATGGTATGAAGAAGGCAGTCGTCTGGCTTCTTTGAAGACATTTTTCTAATGTCTAATAGATTTATATTCGAATTTGCATTTCCAATAGCTAATAGATTCTCTGAAAAAGGAGAGAACGCAAGACTATTGATCCCCTTAGTATCTGAACTCCTGAAACCTGAAATGCTTTTTTTCACACGAGAGTCGTAAATTAAAAGGTTTTGGTCATCTGAAACAGATCCGAAAATATGTGCGTCAGAATTGCTCCATTTCACGTCGTTCACAATATCAGTATGAGCTGTGTATATGGTTGAAGCATTGTTCTCAGTTAGTTTATTAGTATCAGTGACAGCAACAGTTTTGTCATCTGAGGACGTTACGAGAAGTCCTTCTTCGAACATATTCCAGGATAGACCATAACCGTTTTCAGTGTGGGGTGCAAAAGCGCCCTTTTTATTGCCTGATTCCAATTCAAAAAGATTACAACCTCCATTTCCATCTATAGTGGCCACTAAGTTGTGGTTTTGAGGCATGTATCTAGCTCTATTGATTTCATTTGAAGTTTCAAATTTCTTCGAGATCTTTATGATTGAGGACACCTTTAGCTCATTTTTAGCAGAAGGGTATGGCAATTTAGTGGTAGCTAATTTAAGATAATTTTGTGCCTCCCCTGAAGTGTGTGTACCCAACAATAATTTGGCATTCACCACATCACCCACATCGTGTTCAGGGAGCCACTGCACAGTTAATGAAGGCCAAGTGAGAGCTGTTTCGCTAACAAAGTCATACATGTACCTGCAATTCTTCCTCCATAGCTCATATTCTTCTTTGATGTTCAACTCGTGCTTTTCGTCACTCATTATAGATGTACTTCCTAATCGATTGAAAGAACGCGTATCATAGAATTGTTCCATCACGTGTTCGAGAACCCGCGTAGCTTAGATTGAGCTTTAAATGACTTTTTAACTAGATTACACATCAAAAGTAGACAAATTTATCTTAGACTGCCTCCATTTCCCTGAAATCCTCTTGTTCGTGATCATCAATCACTGCCAAAGCTGTTCTTATGTGCTCAAAAAAAGGCTCACGGTGAAACTCGGTCGAAGAAAATCTCGAGCTAGAAGTCCCCATCATAGTGGCTTGTGGGCCATTGTGGTTCGACCTCGCTTGTTTCGTGAATTCTAAATCTTCTCTAAGGATGTCCGTTATGCCTGTATTCCTGAGTCTTTCACGTAAGGAGCGACTCTTTGGAACACGAACAAAAAACGAACGCATTCCTCGCTTTTGATGCCCTTTGAGCACATTGTGTAGAATCTGCACGGCAGATGAGTCTATGAATGACATTCCCTCCAAATCGAAGATTGTGTACTTAGACATAGATACTGCTCTTTTTCTCTTAAGTGCAGGATGAGCTCTAGTAGATCCGTATCTTTCAAGTCTGTCAAGTCGTGCTCGTAGGTCGCTTGCGTTCGCAAAAGTCAAGGGTTCTGGAATTTTCACAATTAAGCATCCTTCGATCTCCTCCAAGGCTTGATAGTTTAATAGTCTGAGGTTATCAGTGAACAAATTCAATTGGGACATTTTCTTCTCGAACGGTGGAGGATTTCCATCGCTAATGCTACCACTTTCAACAATTTCAGCATCCGTATCAGCATTCAAAAACTGGTTGGTCCCGGGTACCCGTCCTAAAATTTGTATGTTAGACTCGGCTGAGTTTTTAACCACTCTGACAAACAGGTAAATTAATCCAACTGCGACGCCTGCCTCCATGGAAAAAAATAGTGTCGTCAATACTGTAATCACGAATGTGAACACTTCATCGTAACCCTTGGACTTCCAGTGAAACTGAAGCTGAGGCGGGCCCTCACTCATTAACAGCAAACCTATGGTGGCAGTTATCACACTAAGAATGCATTTGGGGATATAATGCAAATACTCCAACACATACCTAGCCGTCCCAAGAGATATAAACCCCATTATTGCGCCTGAAAACGTGGTTTTGGCAGAAATTGCATTGATCTTTGATCGCCCGTATCCTCCAAATGAAGGGAGTCCAGCAAAAATGGATACAAAGATATTGATTGTTCCAAGAGCAACGAGTTCTCTATTGGACGAGATAGGCAAGTTGTAACGAGATCCAAGTGATTTCAGGGCCGTGGTGGACTCAAAGAATCCTAGCATAGCACAAACCAATCCGGAAGAGGCAAGGTGTTTCATGAGTCTTATGTAGCGCCATGAAAGTGGATTGAACATAGGAATATTGTTAGACACCTCTGAAAGACGCCCAACTATCTCTAGACCGTTATGATTCCATTTGTACTGTGAACACATCGCTGTTGATGTTACCACCACTATCAAGATCTCTGGAAAATAAACGGCAGCCTTGAGGTTCTTTCTTTTAGAGTTGCAAGCGAAAGTTTTAAGCCTGCGAATGATAGCTATAGTCGCTAAGGCACCTAAACTCACCCGAAGAGTGAGCAGGTGATAGTCTTGAATATGGTTCACCACAAACATAAGTTTGTCGAAAGGGGAGTGAATTTCAGGCGAATCTTTATTTTTTCTCACTTCCTTAAGCAATTCTTCAAGACCTAGCATAGGTATCGAAGCATTAATTATCATGACGATACCCACGCCAAATATGAAGCCTTTCAATAATGAGTCACATAGTACATTATCCAAGAATCCAAATCTACCCAACCCGAGCCCAAATAGCATAAAGCCACTCAAGAACGTAATGGCGACAACATATTCTATAGGAGAAAGCTTGTAATCCTTTGAGTGGTGTAATAGCGGCTCAACAGCTTGTCCCACTATAAGCGAAATTGGAGCCTCGGGTCCGGTAATCATTTGTGGTACAGACCCCAAAAACATATAAACAAGGGGGGCTATGCCCAAGGAGTAAAGCCCACAAGTAATTGGTACTTTAGCTAGTGAATTAGAATAGGAAATGGCCAAGGGAATTTGGAATGTAGCCAAAGATACACCTCCAATCAAGTCGCCCACAAAAAATTCAAAGCGGTATTGATTGATCCACGATAATATAGGCAAATAGTAGGGAAGAAGCTCTCTCATGGAGGTTGTATGTGCTCCTGGTGCATACTCATGTACAGCGGAAGAGAGTGGTTGTGAAGCGTCTTCAACGGAGGGCGACTTTGCGAGCCGTCCGATTAAAAACGACTCATCATCTGAACTCACATGTCCATCATAGCCCCGAGAGTCACTAAATTTGAGTAGAGCATCTCGTTCTGGGTTAACCCTTTTGTTGGAGATGAGTCTGTAACTTGGACTAGGGCTGGATGTGTTTCGACTCTGCAGTGAAGCTTTCGCTTTTTTGTCTCTTTCCGAAGACATCAGGGGCGTTTTTCTTGTTTCTTTTCCCTTGAGGGATATATCATTAATCACTAGTGTTGCTGTGTAGTGATAAGCGCTTCGCACGTGATAAGTGGTAACAAAAGAGATGCTGGTTGAAATCGTCGCTTGAGAAATAAAGCGTGGTGCCAGCAACGCGGTTGCCAGAAGACAAAGCAAAGAAAAATGCACTTTTCTGTGATCTTGTTTTTTCAAGAGCTGTAGCGTTATTTCTCCTTTTAATCGCTTCAAATCTAATATGTTTAAAGGCTGTGTAGAAAGATCCTGGCTATGAGTTCGCAAAATAACTCACGTTCGCTCTTAGTGAGCAAAAGCCGTAAAAAATCAATAGGGATTATAAAATTCAAAAATTGATATAAAGCTCTAAAAGACCTTAAACAGGAAAAAAACCCAGTTCGTACACCAAATTAAATAATTTTTATCATGAAACCAGGAATGCTCGAGTAAAGAGTTAAAAATTAGTGCTTTGTGTGACAACCTGCTCACAGACTTCTAGGCCGATTACGGTGCGGAACTGCACAGTCGCACACGTAAAATTTTGAGACTTAGTTAACTCAAGTTTAGTATTTGTATTCCCAAATGTTCCGTTCCATTTTCTCCTTTCGGAGATTCTCCAACTCAGCATTGAGACTTCACACACTCACTTTCATTGAGTCAGCTAAAGGAGTTATCACATCGCCATCTTTATCTGCAGTGACAGCAGCAAAAGCTCTTGGTAAGCCTATTACAGCTATCGTGGCCGGCCCGGACGGAGAGAAAATAGCCGGAATTGCAGCAAAGATTGATGGAGTTTCAAATGTTTTGCTAGCCAAAGGCGAGCAATATAACCACTATCTTTCCGAGGAGTTGTCACCCTTATTTAAGGAGATTGTCGAGAATAAGGGTTTTAGCCATATCGTGACACCTGCTAGTGCAGTTGGAAAGTCCTTATTGCCAAGATTGGGTGCGTTGCTTGATGTGCAACCAATTTCTGACATTGTTAAAGTGGAATCCGAAGATACCTTTGTGAGACCGATTTATGCTGGTAATGCATTGGCTACGGTAAAGTCCGAGGACAAAGTTATCTTGCTCTCGGTCAGAGCTTCCAACTTTCCTCCATCCGAAATCTCAGGTGATGTTGTCTCTATGGAAGAGGTGTGTGCTTCGGCCGAGTCTGGAAATAGAACTCACTTTGTTTGCGAGCTGTTGGTCACATCCGAAAGACCAGAATTGGGATCAGCCTTGCGCGTGGTTTCCGGAGGTCGTGGATTGCAATCCAAAGACTCATTCGATGCTTTAATTGAGCCTTTGGCCACCAAGCTCAACGCTGCCATTGGTGCTTCAAGAGCAGCCGTTGACTCTGGTTTCTGCGACAATTCCTTGCAGGTTGGTCAAACAGGTAAGATTGTCGCACCCGAATTGTACATTGCCGTGGGAGTTTCCGGCGCCATCCAACATCTTGCCGGAATGAAAGACTCTAAGACTATTGTCGCCATTAACAAAGACCCTGATGCCCCAATTTTCAATGTTGCTGATATTGGATTGGTCCAAGATCTCAATGAGGCAGTTCCTGAGCTCACGGAGAAGTTGTAAAGGTTCTTCTCGAGTGTAGGTAAAAAATGAAGTTCAATGGACATAATGTACAAGAGGTCTGTTCAAGTCTAAAATATTAGATTTTCCTAAAAGAAACAGCTAGACAATTGTAAAGTAATGATTACCATCATTTTCCTCAAGGCCATTGAATAACTTGGAGATATCAGGACCTCATCGCCCTGACACCGGTCATAACGGCTTAGACGTAATGACGTGGAACGCAGTGGGGTGCATATTGCGCGTCCGCGCACTATCGAAAGCACATTGACAAGTAACGTTAAGTACAGGCTTCGCGAGCAGGCAACAAAAAAACATAGTCCATAACTCGGCTTTATCAACATAGCCTGACAGGACGCAAGCCTTTCACATAGACTCTCTACCTATACAGAAAAAGCTGACGTTGGGGAAATGTCTGAAAGAAGAAAGTTTGATATTGATCAAGACAGGGTCACCGTGTTACTTCTCATCAATTCGCTGCTCATAAAGAAAGCTCACAGCATATACGCTACAATCTTGAGCAATCGGCAGACGATCCAACAATTACTGCCGCAGAATAGGCAGAGTATATTGGAGCAATACAACAACATCAATCGTCGACTACAATGCAACTTGAGTGTGCTTTCCTACATTAATGATACATACGTCAACGAGGAAGCCGCGCGCCAGCCAAACAGGCTACAATTTCCTGTTATATTATCAACGCCACCCGAAATGCCCGAACTCAGACTGTTATATAAACGGCTTCAAGACCTTTATCCCGAGGCCATGCAATTCCTCAAGTTAAAGATTCAGCAGATGAAGATTCAGCAAGAGGCTCAGGGAAGGCCGCCGCAAGGGAATTCTCAGAACGCAGGTAGCGCTCCAAACCCAGGTCTTCAGACGCCGCAAGGACTTCCTAACTCAGGCATGCAGGGCTTCCAAGGATTTCCACAGGGAATGACTCCTCAGAACTCACAGACTATCCAGACGCCTCAGCATATGCAAAGCCCTCAGAATATGCAAGCATCTCAGAATTTGAATAGCCAAAATCCCAATTTGCAAACGATGCAGGGCATTCAGAATTCTCAGAACCCTACCCAGACCAATCTGGTGTTTCAAAACATGCGCAATGCCCAGAGCTTCCAAAACATTACAAACACACAGAATACTCCCAACCTCCAGAACATTCAGGGTATGCAAAATCCTCAGAATGTCCATGGGACCCCGAATTTTCAGAACCCCTCTAATGGCCTCCAGGTAAATCCCCAAAACTTGTACAATCAGCAAGGCACTCGGAACGGCAATATGACACCGCTCATGCATAATTCGGGACAGCAAGTTCATCCACAGGGTCTTCAGTCCCAACAGCCGCAGCAACAGCATGTGCCGGTACAATCCTTCGCACAAAACCAGCATTCTACATTTAATCAGTTCAACATTGCTCAAAATCAGCCACAGCCACAATTTCAATCTCCGCAAATGAATTTGCTGCATCCTACGCCTGGATCGGTAGCTGCAAACTCAGGTCAAAAGCTGGACTCACAGGGCCAACAACACATGCAGCTCAACCCCGCTCAGTTGCAGCAAAACCAACCA
The DNA here is from genome assembly GCA_002370815.1 of Metschnikowia hamakuensis. Classification (NCBI taxonomy): domain Eukaryota; kingdom Fungi; phylum Ascomycota; class Pichiomycetes; order Serinales; family Metschnikowiaceae; genus Metschnikowia; species Metschnikowia hamakuensis. Next base: position 44,465 of record NKZZ01001563.1, read on the forward strand.
AAGTATAACAAACTGCCTGCAGAGCTACCTTTCACGGATGGTATTTCGCCTCAGATGATGACGAAAGAACCCGAGCTACTGGCTTTTGTAGACTTGTCAACATTTGGAGCCGGAGACTACAAACATCAAGACAAGAATACGGCACCGATCCTGTCCATATCGCCACAGCAAATACTTCAGCAACAGGGCCAAAACGACGTGTCGTTGGACTTCTTCTAGGCCTGTAGGCTGCTAATAGCTAATCATTATTTATTACATTAATGCGAAACATGGACTCCAGGTCTGGATATTGCTGAGAACTTTAAGTGTATCTTAAAATAGGTCATCTTGGAACTCCATATTGATGATATCGCCGTATGCGCCAGCCATGTTACCCATTGACGGGCGTGAACTCGGCATATAAGCGTTGTTGAGATTGGGAGAGGTTTGCGGCTTGCTTGACATATCTCCGTACATCGGCATTTTGTATTCATTTCTTGCGCCCCCATTGGGTACACCCGAAGGCTGCAACCATCCGGCGTCATTCGTAATTTCATTCCACAATTGCTGTTCCTCATCTAGATAAGTGACACCTTCAATACCCTCAAGATCCGAATTGGGAAAAACGTCTCCTTTGGATTGATAATTATTTTGTTGAGGTTGAAAAGTGTGCTCTTGCTTCAAGTCTTCATTGGGGGCTATAGCCGGCGTGTGCCTTTTGGAGGTTGCACGCGTTGCAGAAGGAACTGGACCATTGAATTGAATGAAGTCTAGATCTGACTGAAGTGGCTCCGAGTTTTGCACAGAAAACTCTGGGCTGTGCCTAAAATTCGCGGTCGCAGTCAGGTTATTTAAGGGTATGTCGTGGTCAAGGTCCATGGGTATTTCTGCATCACCCGTATTATTTTTGAGACTGTCGTCATGCTCTTGTAAGAGATGGTTCATGACACCGTTGAAATCTAGAACTTTGATCAATTTGAGGAGCTGTGCCCTTCTTAATGCCGCAGGATAATTTCCAAGTTTTTTCATCCTGGTGAAGAGGCTCAAAGCATGATCTAGGTGTTCACAGGTTGCTTCGTGTACCCCGAACGAGGCATTGAACAAGATCAATGTGGAAGCAGATGTGAAAAGATACTCACGATCCATCCATCCGAAAAGAGCAACCATGTTCTGAGGTAGAAGTGCCCAAATGGATTTGATGGTATTGATGGAAGCTTGGAAAGAAGCGTTGAGTAACGTCAAGACGTTTTTGGAGTACTTCGAGAGATCCACATACTTCGGGCCTTCTTCTTGGGATTGAAGCTCCTTTAGTTTCTTGGTGGCAAAATGAAATAGTAATGGCCTGACCGCCAAATTCATTCCTTGGAAGTACTCCGTCATGAGATTGACAATCAACCTTGAAATTGTGAAGTTTGAAGCAGAAAAATCCACAAGTAGAAAGCTAGGAAGTGAGCTTTTCCATTTAAAAAGTCGCTGCACCAAATCCGAAACAACGGGAAGAATATTTGCTGTAGGTTGCTTCGTGTATAATGAAGACAAAATGATGGCATTGATTTGCGTAATTGTCACACAGTTGTTGATATATTCTGAGGAGGGAAAAATGAAATAGCCCCGAACATCATTTTCATCCGCGGGAAAATTATCCATGGAAATATCAAAGTCGAATGGCAACTCAGTAGAAACGCTGTCATCAGCAAAACTAAGGGGTAGGCCTGCTTTTGAAGAAAGCATCCGCTCGTACATGTAAACGGTCCACCAAATCCTGCGCCTGTGTTCCAATTCGAAACGATTCAAATTTTCCATATCTGCGTCAACATGCCAGCCTAAAATCAAGGTTGAACGTAAAGCCAACCCGAAGTAGAAGTAGGATGCAATGGTGCAGTCTGCCACCTGGAGATAGAATGCATATAGGAGCATGACCTCGATACCGCCATCTTTCGTAATGTTATCAATTGCCCCAGACGCAAACAAACCTGTAAAAAGTTCAGAGGCTTGATAGAAAAAACCAGAGCCAGGAAGAGTATTTCTTTTTCCATGGAACTTTTTCTTTGTCTTGTTCTTTCCGAACTTCTTGGCAGTATTATCTTCCAGATTCTTCATGTGAGGGTCTGAATCAGTACCAAGGTACATCTCACCAATGGCGAAGATCAATAAGATCTTGCAGAACCAAATAGTTTCTAAAATTGTGTCATCGTCTGTATCAGTCTTGATCAGATTCTCATCATCCGATGGAGACTGCTTTGGAAATATGTTTCTCTTAATAATTTTTTTATTTTCACTGGTATTTCCAGAGTAGAGATTCATCAAGTACCTTTTGACGAGCCCCTCGTTGAAGAAATAGAAACAACCATCGTTATAGTTGATAAATGTATCAACTAAGAGAATGGCATAAGAATAAGATGGAAGTGTAAAATTCACCGATAAACCCGGGCGAGTATTTGTCTTGGCCAAGGTTATGTTGTATGCATTTCCCTCTTTCTCGAGAATTCTGGTTTCTCGCTTCTTTTCATTGCGTACATTATCTGCAAGAGGGGAGCCATACAAGTTGGCGGGGCTTTCAGCAGGAGTTGAAGCGGACGAGTTTAGGTGAAGCAAGTTTGAATTGGGAAGGCTAGGAGCCATATTCTGAATTTCAAGCCCGAATAAGGTCATGGATGAAGATCCCACATAGAGCTTTTCTCCAGTCTGGGACTGAATCAATCTGCCGTGCTTATCGAGAGAAGGATGTATGACTTCGTTTCTCGGCTCATATGCATCCAGAGTCAATGACTCCAGGTCTTCCAAGCTTTCCAGAAGTGAATAGGGCGACTGGAACAGTGGACGATGCTCTAAACGGCTCGGTTGCGGCTCAAGGGCTGGGACCTTCATCTGCTCTTGCTTGAGGCTATTACGAAGAGCAGAATTTTCTTTCTTTAGCTTGACGATATCGTCTTGGAGCTTGTAGAGGTACTTCTGTGACACCACCAATCGCTTATTGTACTCATTGTATTCACATTTTGTTTTGGCCATCTGGCATTTCAGGCACGGTTGACCACCCGGACAGCGGGTGTGGCGATATCTGCATCTGATGCAGGCTCTATAAGATTTCTTCTGAGTTGGATTATCGGCAGAATAAGAGGCTAACTCGTCTCCGTCATATATTTTTGGAGGCGCCAGCAGTGAGTTCGAGGTACCACCTTCCACCCCGCCCTCTTCAAAAGCGAGATTCGGAGAGGCAGGTGCCGAGGAAACGGTTTCTGCAGACATACCCTGCATCGTGTCTGGAGGCTTCTTATCCATTGATCGGGGCAAGGGCCAGCTAGAATGGTTCAGGCGGTGTAGGGCCGCGTTCTGTGTATTCTTCTAGTTTTAGTTTGGACCAAGAGGTGCGAATTGGTCTGCGTGTAGCGACGATGACTAGTCGAGGCTTTGGCTTGCACCATACAGGCAAATGCACGAGAGAGCCAAACGGGCAAATCACTAAGCGCTTGAATTTTGTCCTAGGGAAGTGTTTCCGTATGGACTAGAATTCATTTAAAAAGGATAAATTTGAAAAAGGGGACCTAGCAGTCTCGCGTCTCGGTCAAGAAAAGGAGATCCTCCGCGCTAAGGAATGCCGGACTTCAGGCGTTTTCGGACTAGTGCACTTTTAAATTGAAGTGCGACTCGAAATAAATTAGCCTTACATCTAAACGCACTCTTGGCACTTTTCTTTTTTAAACTTCCCCTCGAAATCTCAATAACTGAAGGCTGTGGTAGTTCATATTTCATGATCTGCCTGGCTCATTTGAACCTTCCATCATCTGAAGTCTAAAATGATATTTCCAAATTCCAATCTACACCCGATGAAAATCAAGTTGAATTTCTATTTAAGTTGCTCAAACTAGTTGGGCGTGACGTTCTCTTGGAACTGACCCATCACGTTTCCAGCAGGGTCGTAGGAACAGATCACATACATACCCTGAGAGCACTTCTTGTAAGCACAACCAACCTTGGTAGTGGCCTTCCAAACCACTTGGGTAAAGTGGTTGTAAGAGTTAGAGGAGTAGTCATAGCCTTTGACCTCGTCGTACCAAGCCTCGAGAGAAGCAGCACCCGACTCGTAGCCGACAGCCAAGTTCTCACCGTACTTACCTCCGCTGTGTTGCAAACCAGAGCCACAGGTGTATTGGTCAGCGTAGTCCTGAGCGTACTTGTAGGCGGCCTCGTCCCAGCTCAACTTGTCTGCGGAGTGCAAGGCTCTCTTCTCATTGTGGGCGTCCAAGATCTCTTTGGCGAAGTCAGCATCGGCGCTACCGAAGTTGCCATCAGAGGATCCCGAGGAGCTTGGGGTAGAAGAACCAGCAGCATCGGAGGGAGCGCCGGCGCCTCCGTTTGCAGGACCAGAACCGGAACCGGAACCGGAACCAGAGCCCTGGTTCATTGGAGAACCAGAACCAGCATCCTGGTTGATAGGATATCCAGAATCCGAATCCGAATCAGCAACCTGGTTCATTGGAGTTCCAGGGCCTGCATAGTCTCCGGGGCCTGCATTCTGGGCATCAGCACCATCTTGGAATGGAATGTCTTGCACCTGGAAGTTGTTGTTGTTGAAGTCACCTTGAGCCGGGTCAGATCCCTGGTTAGCAGGCACATCACCCCCAATTTGGTTACCACTAGGATCAACAGTAACGTAGTGGACTTGGGTGTGGTAGTGGGTGACAGCGGCAGCCAAAGAGTAAAGGGTGGCGGCAGAGAGGACAAAGGTTAACTTCATTGTAGCTTGAGAGAGATTTTTTTATAAAGGAGTGAATGTTCAGATAAACTGGATTGATAATAATGATGAGAAAAGAAGAGACAGACGTGGCTTTATATATGGGCTTATTCGTCTAGCCGCATCGGGGTATGTGGGCTTGGCATATCGGCACCCTTTGTGCATGGAATAAGCATCGCTGCGTCGTCTGTTTCATAATCCAGCCGGAAAAGGTACGACGAACGCGCTTTTGAGGCTTGGACAATGCAACCACGCTCGCTATTTGGATGCACATCCTGTACCAGGGTGAGTTATTACGTTAGCTCTCACGATTCGTTTTTCCATATTTTGCTCCCCTCTTGCTAATTACAATTACTTCCTGATGCCTTGAAATATGTAGCTGAAACGGTCACCTGTGCGGCCGTTTTCCATCACCAGAAGGTTCAAACGCCTTGAAATACACAAGCTTTACATAGAAACTACTTCAAAAATGGTACGTGGGCTGATAATATTTTTCGAGGCTTGACAATTGGCTTTCGTTGCCTCAACTTGGAATTAATTAACAACAATCGTCACAGTGAATCTGCAAGATGTTGGGCTGGATCTCTACACTCTATGCACGCTCATTAGACATGACCTTTGTTTCGCATTTGGAGGCGGATGACCGCCCCGTTTTAATGGCTTAGAGCATTTGCGGGACGCGAACTATTGTTCTTACATCAGCCCCTCCCTCATCCTAATCATCAATGTGATCTACGATTAACGACTGATGAAACATTCAACAATCAAAAGATCCAGCTTAGTAACCGATAGCCGCACTTTAGGGGCATCTAGAGTAAAACTTTGCGACCGATCCGGTGTCAATCTACGGCCCATTTTTAAAGGCAACGTCTGCGACCGATTTACAGCCAAATTTGAGGGCGACCCATCGTAAAACTTTGTGTCGACTTAAGCTCGGGTGTTTTACAACTTTGCTATTCAGTTCTGTTACTGAAGGTTTACGTATCTCTCTGAAACATGAGGTAGTTCCAGTGACTGAGTAGTCGTGGAGCTGCATGGTTTGTAGCGCTCTTGTCTTTACACATGCGAGAACAGTCGGCGATGACGCGCTTCAATGATGTAAAAAGACCACATTTTCAGGCTAGGCTCGCTTTAACCCCTACAGGATGCATAAGTTCGCCAGAAGGCTTAAAGTTGTTTCAAGCGTTACATTCATCGAGCCTTGAAGGAGTTGATGGACTGTTCAGCATTCGGAACTATCGGGGTACTGAATCTCAAAATGCGATTCCGCATCATCTGCCCATTCCTTCAAAAATTCAACTCCGCTTTGCTGCAATAAAGCCATATCACCAACAACACAGAGCTGCCGCTTTGAACGGGTCATGGCCACGTTAAGCCGCCTAGAGTCAGCCAAAAATCCTACCTCGCGATTATCGTTGGACCGTACAAGCGAAATGATGATCGCCTCCTTTTCTCTGCCCTGGAAGCCGTCGATAGTCGAAACCTCTATTTTTTCAAACGATCCCAAACCCTTTTTAAGCACCGAAACCTGGGCACTGTAGGGTGAAATAACGCCAATGTGTTCCGGAGTGACGCCGGCATTCAAGAGAGAGGTCACGTGCGAGGCCACCACCTGCGCCTCCATTTCGTTGTATTTGGAACCTGTGGTAAGGGCTACGCTTCCCCCTGAATTGTCGCTTTGCTGCTCAGGGAAGTTTCCACCTTGAGTATCATACCAAATACAGGGCACTGATGTGAGGTCGGACTTTTCCACATTGGGCATATCACATAAGAGAATCCCTGCGCAGGTTTTCGCAGCCTTGAGCTCTCCAGAATATAATCGGCGCGAGGGAAAGTCCATGATCTTGGCGTTCATCCTGTATTGGATGTTGAGCAATTTGCGATAATCATCTCCACCCAAGTCCTGAATGAGGCGGTCGAAAAGCGTCTTTTGCAAGTTGGCCACCTGGTGCCCTTGCAGATGGAGCTTCTGTGCCGTCTCGAACGACTCCACCGTCGGTGGCAATTGCTTATTGTCTCCCGCAACTACCAAGCGGCGACAGCCCAAGTGATTTATGAGCGGTATCCAGCACTGAGGTTCAAGCGCCTGCGATACCTCGTCAATGATTATGGTGTCGAAAAACGGATTTTCCGGTCCGTATTTTGTATCTTTGTAGATGTTGTAGAGCTCACTTGATCCTGCACCATGGAGAGTACTCAAGATAACATCAGCACCGGAAAGAAGGTCCAGTATGCTTTTTTTTTCCCGTTCTCGAAGCTCGCCTTTAAGCTGCTTCAATTCGCCCCAAAGCGCCCGCCGCTCGCCATAACGCTTGCACTTTTTGATTTGTGCCAAAGCATCGGCGATATCTTTTGCAATATCCTGAAGAATGGAGTGGTTTTCGGCGCCCAGGGACGAGCTCAGAGACTTGGAAAGCACATCAAGCGAGTACTGAAGGTTTGTCTGTAAGAGACGCGCGGGGTGCCCGATCCTGATGAGTTTTCCAGAGTTTTCCCGGGGGGTCCTTGAGTATTTCAGAGCTTTTAATTTTGCGGATTTTGAAGATTTTGCAGTTGTTTCAACTTTTGACATTTCCAGACTGACTTTTTTTGGAGTACTGGTACCGTTCTTTGAAGCTCTCGATTTGCGCTTGGGCTGGGGAAGACTCATTTCGGCAAATGCCGGCGCAAGCCGTTCGAGAATATTATCGACAGAAATGTTGGATGATCCGCACACAAGAATTTTTTCTCTTTGCCGAAATTTAAGCTGTCTGATGAGCTCAATAAGTGTGTATGTCTTTCCAGTCCCCGGAGGTCCGTGGATAATTGTCACGGGGTTCTCCAAGGCGAAAGAAACGGCTTGTCGCTGAGAATTGTTCAAATCCGGGTCATAGAATTCGAGATTGGATTCCCCATTAGGCTCAATACCTTTTCCGGTCCTGAGCATCCCTGGAGCGAGTTTTTCCAGACCAAGGAGAAGGCGAATCACGGGGCTCATTTTGCCCTCCTCCAACCTCTGTAATCGCGTCATGGCTTGTATCATGCGCTTGTACGTCACCGAGTTCGTGAGCTTAACCACCCACATGCGGATGTTATCATTACCCGTGTTATTGTAAAGAGCCAAGAGGCTTTCGTCCGAAGCATCCTCTTTCACCAGCACCGCGACAATTTTCCCCGAAAGTTTGGTGACTACTCCCTCAAGCGCCGAATCTTCGTCTTTGGCGACTGCCATTCTATCCAACCTAACAATATCGCCCACACGGAGCGAACCAGCCGCAATGTCCTCGCCAGGCTGAGAAAAGGCAGGGTCCAATGTGAGCTCGATGAGAGTTTTGCCAGCCAATCCCGTCCGCATGTTACTCATCAATAAATTGGTAATGGCCAAGCCCAAAGAGGCAAGCTTTCGGGCGCTATAGTTTTCAAGATATGTGGAAGAGAGAAGCGTGTCACATTGCTGTTCCAATTCAATTGCCCGAGTAAAAGCGTTGGCCAAAAGCTCTTGCTGGGACATGAGGTTGATGGTGTTAAGCGTGAACGCCTCGCAAGGCATTCACGTACTGCATGCGCATTCCATGCTTATGCAGTATGTTTCAGATTAAACAACTTAGACATTGTACTGGAAAGAACAATGTTTTGCTGTGCTCTCATCTAGCCAATTATAGAGCTCTCGTCTAACTAAGAGGTACGTGTTCTCTCCCTAAGGGAATATATAAGAGGCGAGCCAGTCGCCCCTTATATAGAGAGGTCAAGGGTTTACAGCCAAAGAAACAACCATCTCTGGTACTTAGTTAACAAACAACAGAATACAAATGACTGATATGATTACTGAAGTTCCGCACTTGTGAGAGTTATTAAAGAACAACGAGATAAGTGTTCCATCTTACGCGAAAGTTTACGCTAGCGCGCAATAGATGGGTGTGATATTAGTGAGGAAATGAGAGCAGAATTGAGGATATAGAAAGTGAGAAGCAGAGTGTAATAAAAGCAAAAATATCTGAAGATCAAGTTCAATGCTCTCAATTATCTTGATGGTTTTTCAAATAATAAGATACACCGAAAACTATTTAAGGAAGCACTGGAGATTGGAGCTGATTCTGTTGAGAGTCGCATACACGCGGTCACGCGCCCGCACACGTGACACATGTTACCATTCTACATCAGAAGTTATGAATCTGGCAAAATGGAGGTATGGGTAGTTGTTAAACAAGGACGTTTTAATTGCGGTGATTAATCAGCCTGAAGTCATCGAGATTACGCCCGGTTTGATCCTTGATCATCTTACTTGTTTCCTTCCCAACATAATCAAGCATAAGATTTTTCTGCTTAAAGTATCCACTAAAACGTAATATCGACACAAATTTGTCGTAGCACGATTCGCCAAAAGCCAAGTACTTGGCAAACCAATTCCTAAAGTCTACAGACGAGAAATTGGAAGTATCGAAAACAAGGCCCGTGTTGCGATGTATTCCGGCGAGGATCACGGAGATAAGAATCAAGTCAATACCATAGTGGGTCAACTTGCCGAGCTAAATATTAGTCACAGTTCGAAAGAATTTGGGCGAGAACTAGGGACATACAGACATAATTTTGGTGTAAGGTGGAGGGGATGGAGGACGCGCGAGGCACCGGTGTTTAGGCCCATCCCTGTACATAGTGTCACACCTTAATAACCCCCTAAAAGTAACAAAAGAATTTTCACACAGGAAATAGAGATGACTTCAGAGTCGCTCCATGAATTGTGAGATCATTATAATTACACTATGAACAATAGAGTTTAAAGCGAAAGTAGTGATTAGTGAAGCAAAGAAACACCCACATTTCACATGCAGATAAGCGCTAATATTTCAGGAAAAGCGATTCTGAATTAGGCAACGAACTAAAAATTACAGAGAACTACTATATAGAGTCTAGAAGTTCCAAAACTCGAGATCACCTCGCTTAACCACCGCTTCGAGTCAGTACCATTGTTCTCAGAATCTCATTTTCTTGCATGAATTGACACACATTCTCACGAAATTATCCCCGCTCTTTGATCTTTAGAGAAAGACAATGCAAATGGAGGGCATGTTCCGTGGATAAAGCACATTGTATTACATAAATTGACACATATTATCACGAAATCGTCCCCACTTTTCAGTGTCTCTATGGAGCAACAATGCAAATCAGGGGCATGTTCCGTGGATAAAGCACACCGGCGAAAAAAGGTTCGTACGGTGGGATGATCTAATGGTAATAACAATTGTTAGCAACGTGGGGAAACCAAATTAGACGAGAGAGAAGGGCCATAAGTGGGGCCGCTCCCACTACATAAGGAGATATTCGCCACGGAGGAAAGAAATTTCATTAACATCAAATACAACATACATTCAACAATGAATATGAAAACAATTATCTTCGCCTCTGCCCTCCTCGCCTCTGCTGCGCTTGCACTGCCCACCGGAATCATACTCGCAGCTAAAGTGGACGGCAAGTTGAGACGTCTCTACGGCGAACCTGTCAATGACGACATTAATGTCTTGGGCTACGGAAAACCTGATATGGCTCAGGATTTTCAATTGAGCGGCGAAATGGCCTATACAGGCACAGAGAATGATCCTGCCTATGTTGGACGAGTGGACTCGAACTGGTTGGGCTACGCTAAGGCCGACGGCTTCGGTACGAAGCTTGACTTTGATGAAACCAACAAGGTAACCAATCAAAAGTTTTACGCCTGTCTGGTCCTTTCAAATGGAGGAGAAGAGTTTGCTTTCATTTTCACCAGAATTCTGTTTAATGAAGGTGCCGAGCCAGGATGCTTCCCTGTGGACATCTACAAGATAAACCTCTTGTAGTGACTTTTTGACTAAAATCCAAAGAATCTTTATGCTACACTGTTATGCATCATGGAGACTGATGAGACTCTTTGGATGATTCTGTGGTCAATTCACAAATTGTTTTAGCAATGCAGGTACGGCTAATTGCCTGAATAAGAATTCTAGTAGCACTGTAGAATGTGGTGACTAATATTGCCCTTTGTTTTCTATTAGGGTGAATAACTTTGAATTATGGATTCGTCGTCAGATTCTTCCATATTTTTTCATATTCGTTATTATACTTCGAAACTTGTGTTACTCATTGCCATATATATCATTCATGGTATTCAAATTTGAGTTTATTCAAACTTTAGAATTAAAACTTTCGGGTTATTTTTTAAAGCAAAAGCTATAAAAATTCCGGAGCCTTGCAAGTGTGGTTCTACGTAAAAGTGAACAAATAAGAAAAAAACTTCTAGTCACATATAAATGTGCTCGAAGTGTTTGAAAAGGGGTGGAAAAATTTTGACGAACACCTACAACCCAACAAGGGACTAAAAATTATATTGACTAAACCAACACTTAAATTGAATTTCATGCTTTTTAGTAATTAGTTAGGTCATGGATTGTTGAGAAAGAGAGTAGTGGTAGGTACTACCGCAATTCCTACAATTATTACTTCGTGTTCCAGTGTCGAATGTATAGCTAAATCTTAATTAAGTAACACTATAGTCTAGTGATTAATGCTATGTAAAGTGCTATAAATACCATTGCACGAGTCAGATACCAAGCCAGTAGCTTGGCCTTTTCCACAAGCTTGGTATGGTCGAGAAAAGGCCTATAAGGATGCTATGGAGGGGTAATAGGACGCACAAGTGTGGAAAAGCACATAATGTACGTCCGGGGGTTTGGATAGTCCGGATCAGAAGTCCATCACATGAGCCCAAACTTTTGTCTCAGTATTTGTCCAGTCTGTTGGCCAGTAACTTTGTCACAGTTTCTGGTATTAGCTCTGCCGGTGGATTCTCTTAACTGCAGGAGCTACACCGTCACTAGTCCATTCTCTGAGCCGTTTCAGCGAGCCTGATAAAATGCCAAACCGCAAGGCCAACTGGTCCACGTTGAGTTTCACATGATGCGACACCGGATCAGCACCCTTGCTGTCACGTTTCATGGCCTCCAACCAGGTTAGTGTGCCAAACCTCGCTACCAACATCTCCCCACCCTTGAGAGATACGTGCTGTATCCTGTATATCAACTTGAAGACCTTGTTCCTGAGACCTTCGCTCACGTACGCCAAATTGATGGAATTGAATATCCACTCCATCACCTCTCGCTGCAGCAAAAGGTGAAGGTCCAGGTCTTTGTGTACGCCGCAAGCAAGCTGATCCACTAACCATGCCACTTGCCGGTAATAATTGTCTTCTCCAAGGTTGTTATCGGTCCGTCTGAAGAGCATGATAGCCTTATAAAGTGGAACCTCGAAGGTCTTGATCACTGGCGTGGACAAGATGTAGTGCTTCACACGGTCATACATGAAGTGACCTGGATTGACAAGAATCTTCAGGAACGATGCCACTATGTACCACACCAAGGGAATCAGGTGGTCGGCCAGCTTCACAGTGTGGAGAATTGAGGCGATGTAGATTTTCAAGAGACCCTTGTGCTTAAACTTGGTAGACTTTCTGCCCTGGTGTTTGGGCTGATCAATGGAATTTTTGCTCCAGACCTTGCCATACTTCTTTGACTTCTTCTCTTCCTTATTTTCCTCCTTTTCATTATTCTCCTCTCTCCTCTCCTCAGAGGCCTTGGTGATCCGCTCAAGGAAATTGAGCATTCCATGCAAAAATACAACGCAGTGGTCTCTAATTGCAGGGTTTGCCAACGAGGCCACGATAAACCGGAGCACGTGTGAACCAATGATTCCCTCTAGATCAAACTCAAGCTGCCCGTCGACCTCACTCACAAGCTCTTGGTTGTTGAGGATGAGCTGGATGAGAAACTCAGGGTCATATGCCTCGCCTGCATACATGCCCATCTCTCCGTCTATGGTGTTCAAAATAGAATTCTTGTTTAAGGTCACCGTAAAGCTTGTTTTACTGGCGGAAATCAACTTGACACGTCCCACTAACTCAATCTCGTCTTCTTTGAGTTCATCGATGAAGTCCCAATCGGTCACGTACACAATCCACGACATCATCAATTTGGCTTCCATGGCCACCAAAATTTCCTTGATGACCAAATCTTCGCTTGTTGTTGTTCCATTGTAAAGCACGACTACCTGCTTAAGCAAGCCTCCTGATGGTTTAACGCTCTTGGAGAGTTTCTGGAGAAGTAAGGCAGACTCAGTTCTCAAACCAGTCTCTTTCTCCTTGGGCAAGTCACAGAGAACCATCTTTTCGTTGGTGACGAACATTTGCAACAATTTGTCAAAATTCAACTTTGACTGCAAAGCCTTGGAAACGTGCACTAAGCATTCCTGGGAACGCACCCATTTAACATGCGCCAAAACGACTTCTGCCTGAGCCTGTAAAATTTCCAGGGGAACATTTTGAAGAAGGAAAGCTTTCTCGGAAAGAATAGAATCCACGGCATTTAGAAATTCATAGAAATGAAGGGAGAGAGAGCTGCATTCAGCAAATTTCCTTGTCACGTAGAGCATGGCTCGGTGAAACCATACGTGTGCTTCCTGCAGGACATCCTCCTCCAAGCAGGTACCAATAAATGTAGCAAAAAGAGCCGTCATAGAGTTTTTGTTGCGGGAGTTTTCGTGTTTAAAGACAAGTGGCACAATTTCGGCAGGGTTGAATTTTTCAGGGTATGCGATGAAGATGCTTAATGACTGGTGCCAGTTTTCCATTGATTTAGCAAGCTTGACCACTTTTTCAAATAATTTTTCTGCCACTTTGGGGTAGAGCGGCGCCAATTTGTAGAGCAACGAATCGTCGATTGAAGCTACAAGCAAAAGCTGCTCAAAAAGCTCGGTATTCTTTCCTTTCTCACAGAACACGAAATGGAACCGGGGCTCTTGGTACAACTTTGACACTTCGTCAAGCGTGGAAAATTTTATGTCCTGAATGATGCTACCCACTTGAGGTGACTTGATCTTGAGGAGGTGGTCCAAGTCTGGGCTGAAAGGCACGTTCCCCTCGATGAAAAGCTCGTATACCTTCAAAACTACCAACTCGTTGTCAAAACTTTTGACAAGCTTTTGAAGCTGCTCATTCGTTAGTACCCAGAGCATTGGCCTCAATACGCTTTGAATTTTTGTTTTCTGCTTCGCGCCCAAGATCTGAAGTAAGAAGTATGCCACTTTGCCAAAATCTAAGCCATTTTCGCCGTTCAAGTTGGCGTTTAGCTGCTTGAGCAATTCATTATAGAGCGAAATGGCTAAGACATTGGAATCGGAAAGCTCTTCCGAGAGATTGAAGAAGCGGAATGTTGCCGGGTCCATGAGCCATGCCATGGGCATATCGGAGCCCTTCAAACTCATGCAATAGTCGCCCAAACGGGAAAAAGTCTCGAAAAGCAACTCTGCTTTTGGCGTGTGAAGTCTGTTCAAAAACATTACTGTTTCGGCGAAATCCATTGGGGACCAGATCCTCTTCTTCAACTTTAACAAGGAAAATTCCGGCACAAAGTCAATACCAAATGCCTTGAAGAGTTTCTGTACACCGTTCTGCGGTTCGCCAATCAAGATCATTTGCCTGGAAAACTTCTGGAGCCACGCCTGAATAGATCCGTCCAAGAGCAGGTTCTTGCGAAGATAAGCCACTTGTTCAAGCAAAATCACTAGAAAAATACTGGTTCGTTCGTAGCTGGAGTCGCTCTGGTCCAAATACTTGTATGGAGATTTTAAGCACCTGCCAATGGTCTCGTCAAGTAAGTTCAAAATACCCTCCAGGTCAGTTTTTGCAAGCGTATTAATGAGCACCGAGACAGGCGACTCCACCAAATGACCACTAAAGGACAAGCTCAGCTTAACGAGCCGGTCCAAGATCTTAAGAACCTTTGTCTTAAGAAAAGCATTTCGGGATAAAAGTAGAAGCGAGGTGAAGAACGAGCGCGCCCCGGTTTTGTTCCACCACTTTAACTCGTTATTGGACTGAATGGTGATATAATTATCCAAAAGCACCAAATCGTAATTTGTACAGGAATCAAGATCGATGGTGCTCACTTTCTGTCCCACCAAGGTGATGATCGCCGATGACGAGCTCTTCGGAGCAACCTGAGCCAAAAGCGACAAAACGGAAGTAGCTGTTAATTTGAGAATGCGATTCTCGTGTGTCAAAAATGAGGCTAGCGACTTCGCAGGGGGCAAGTTGCTCACTATGGACTCGGTGAGAAGAACAGACACATTTCCCGAGTTTTTGACCTTGCTCAACTGCGTATGCACCAACTCCAAGCCAATATGCTTGACCAAGTCATTGGGGTATGCCAAACACGACTCCAAGGCATGCTTTGAAAGAGGCAAAAGAGCCACGTTCTCGTAGGAAAATGGGATCTGCAGCGACTTGAGAATTTCTAGATAGAGAAGTGACCGGCCCATCCAGTAACTATTGAGCATAGGCTCATGGAAGCCACCATAATTGGAAACGAGCCACGCCATGTATGGGCCAACAAGTTCGGGTGCCGAATTGAGGATTGTCATGGCAAAACCCAACTGGATATTGTCCTCCCAGGGCTTCATGGAGGAAAGGAGCGTGTGAAGCAATTTGTTGTTAATTTTAAACTCCCTTCCGTTGATGTTGAGTGGGCTTCCGAACTCGTTGATAGGGTACAAGAGCCCGTTACGTCTGTCGGAGACCAATGTGGTCATAAATGCAAGAAATTTGGTTTTGAACGTTTGAAACTCGTGGAAATCCTTATTATCGCTTTCTCTGGGATTTTCCGTCATTAATGCAAACAACGAGCGAAGGCCCAAGAGGGCGTTCTCGTTGACAATACGACACTTGGTGGAGCGCATGAAGTTGGGTTCGCCCAAAACCTGCTCCTCAAAAAAGATCATGACATCATTCAATCTCTCATACCTCTCCATCTCTAAATACTTCCAGAATTGATTCATGACCTGAAAATTCGTAAGAAGTGTAATTTTGACCGTAAAATTCACATTCCGGACAAGGAGAAGCCAAAATTCCACTACCGCGTACCGTATCGATGCATCCGACACGATTTTAAGATCAAAATTGTCTCGCGAAGGCACAAAAAGTTGGTGATAATGCACATTAGTAAATTCAAACCGGTCTATAAAGTCAGCCGTCACACGCCGGTTGCCCAACTGCACCAAGCAGCTCATCACCTTGAGCACAGCATTAACGGATTCAGGTTCCCTACCAGCGAATACGGTGTACGCAGTACGCAAGTTGCCTATAAGCTTGGTATAGAACTCAACCAAGCGCTCGTTTTCCTCAACCAAGGCGAGTTTCGTCTGCAACGAGTTTTCATCCTCAAGGAAGAAGGCGATTTTGCCGGCGATTTCGGCAAGCTGAATCCATTGACGGTACATTTTTTTGGAATCATTTTTGGAATTAAAATATACCAAATTATCAACGGCTGTGGTGAGCCCGCCCTTTCGAAGAAAGTCCAAGATGGGCGTGGGGTCCTCCAAAATGCCGATGNAAAGTCCAAGATGGGCGTGGGGTCCTCCAAAATGCCGATGGACGAGGCGATCCGAAGATCCACCACGTTTTTAGCATCGTATGATGTGGTCATTTTGTAAAGATTGTGCTGAGAAATGTCACGCCACTTACGAGAGTTGTGTATACCACTCCCTACTAGTTTTTCGACACAGAGATGCTTAGATGCCGTGTGAGGCCGTAGTGCGAGCAGTGATGAGATGGATTTTTCGCACACGTGACCTGCCTTTAAGACGGGACCCTAAGATGTTTAGTGATTTGCTGTTTATCAGCTCTATTTTCTTTAGTTAAGTGCAGTTCAAATCAGGTAAATTTATTCGAGTCTGCTCACTCTAGTTCTGTCGGATCCGTGCTGCTCCAATACGTCCAACACGTCATACACAAGATGATCGTGAAGTAGAGCCCGGATGTAGCCAAAGTTGACAAGTTCAAAAGTATTTTTGGGGTTGAGATTTGACAGATTATCACTATTCAGCATGGCAGAACAGAAAGAAATTGGGGTGATGGTTAAGGATCATGTGTATAGATTGTGGTTTAGCCTCGACTTGGGAAGATTAGTGCGAGTGCCTGCTCAATAATTATAGATTAAATACAAGTACTCCAAGTGAACCAGGAATTAACCAGGAATCATATTAATCCCAGGTAACGAAACCATAGGAAAAGAATTTTTAAAATTACCGGTGTGCATTTCAGGAGTCTTGTCTCGGGTGTTGATTCATAAAGTGAGGTTTGTTAAAGCAATTTACACGACAAGTATTTCTTGTAGGTCTGGTCTTGAAAACCATGTTTGTATGATCTTCCATATTAGAATGAGAGGCCTAAGAAACACAGTAGAAAGAGATTTATTACAAGGGAACGTTATCGGACATTGATTTATACTTTTTTTCACTATTGTTGCTTTTCGCGCAAATTTGAAGTTCCTCCTACACTTCTCATAGAGGGGCTAGTCAATTTTCACATTACAGAGAAATACTAAGAATTTTAGTCAAGTAGTACAACCATAATTTATTGTACTTTATCGTACCGGGGTACTAAAATCAGAATACAAATAATCTGTTTATTGGTTACATGGTCTAGTAAAACTAATTGAGAGCTACGAGTTCATGAATACTCAACAAATTACCGAGATTTATGATGTACTTCACTAATTCACTTTGCTGACGAATAGATTTTATAAAGATACGAGGGAATGATCATAGGAATACAAATTATCTGAGACTGAAATAGATATCAGAGACGGAATAGAGGAAACAGAATAGACAAGACATAAATAGACAGATAGAGAGAAACAGGGTTTGAATACTGATTGATTCACGTAGGAATGGGCTAGTATACCCGTCAACTGCTTTCCGAACATCCCTTAATTTCTAGATCTCTCTGCTGTTAATATCCCTTGACTCTGTTGAAATCTACTGGTGCATATGCACTTCGTCGCCCCACTATTTTATACTCAGTATTGCTAGATCATTGCTACATCATCACCCAAACATTTTTCAAGATTTATTGAAATACTACTTAATAATTACCCAATTAAGCAAATGTGGTATGAGAAACGCCTGACCATTGACCGACCTCTCTATAAAAGTGCAGAAAACACGAGTGCGGGGATTCAAAAAGCCAATCTTCCAGCACCGCGATTAAGCACCGCTCCAATCGTATCGGATGTTGCACCAGGTACGTGGCTCCCTTCAATAAAATGCGTCATTACCCCATGTCGCGTCAGGAACTCACCCAGACAAAGAGATGAAGACATAGCCGACTACGGCCATATTAGGGAGCTTCAGGCCGAAGTGGCCGAATCTTGGGTCGAGGCGCAGAGGGGAAAATACTTAACTGAGACATGGAGAAAACAGTGGAAAATGCCGCGGAGCGGGGTTGGCGAGGTTTTATGTTAAATGATATCATTGCGCATGATGAGGTTGTGAACCCGGGCGCCACCACAACGAGCCCCAACAATGATTAGCCGAAATCACCTGAGACCAAACCACATTCTAGATCGAAGGTCCCACACTAAATTGTGGGTTTGCTATTCTAGATTTGAAAAGCCTTTAAGTTGTATCAATTCTAGAATTTTAAGTCGAGACTAAATTAACCTTAATATCTGTGCAGCATGCCGGCAGAAGCCTAATATGAAGGACAAAGTGTAGAAGTTCACACACAGCCACAGGCTTCTTGACTACAGCCTAACACAGCATCTCGTCTCGAGCCCAATACAGCCTCTGATTTTCTTCTGATACAGAATATACAACTCTACAGCCGGGTGCGGCGTAATACAGCTAACACAGCCTGATGCAGCCATTACAACTTACCCCAGAAGCCTATGTGTCGCATGTAAGTAGAAAGCTTAGGGAAACCAAGTAGCAGGAACTCAGCTTGAATTTCATAGGCGAGTCCTTTTTGTGTGTAACTCCACCTGCCGAACTCATATTAAGCGCTGTACAATAACTCCTCGTATGTTCGATATGATCTATTATCCCCTCTATTGATACATGCCTTGTTATGTATACGTAAGGTGATGTTCTATTATGTCCGTTAACTCTATTATTTACAATAATGACCGTAAAACACAGAGTTCCTGCATGACCCCGGATTTGCCCTGCCAGAATCCTTTGCCGAGCCCGGTACTTTTGTTTCCAAGCAGTTTCAAATTGCGGCCGTTTGTTCTGCCTTCGCCACTACCGCTTCGAGTTTCTTTTCGCGCGAGGTGCGTCTTATTTTTAGTTTTTCTACCCTCGAAAGCCATCATAACATTTCCACGGTGATTTTTTAAGGCGACAGTCCCCGGCTATTTTGGCACTGTAAGTCATTTTTTGGCGTACTATCTTTTTTTGCCCCACTGCCCCTGCTTTTTCTACCCCTGTCGCCTCATACTGCACAGGGCCCGGCTCATATTATTACTAAGGCACTTTCCCCCATTCTTGAAACATTCTCGAAACAGGTAACTACTGCTTCCTAGGCGTCACATTATTGCGACTAGACCATTGTTATACCTGAACCTTACTTGTCGCTGCCGGTCTGAAACGAGAAACTCCTATTTTTTTGCCGTCCTTGAGCCAATAGATATTTGCCATACATATCATTGAATGGACTTCCAACTTCCAACTATATCCAATACGTCCATACATTTTAACCCAACCTGCTGTTAAGTGTAATCAGCACAACCAACACATCCAACACGGAACTGCTAAGTGGTTTCATCCAACTATTGCATTCTGTTATACTATTTTGTTATCACTATTATAGACTGCTCCTTATATATTAGTTACTATGTTTGAGGAAAACCTCTCGGATACACCTCAAAGCCCCATGTTCAGCTTAGACAGCTATCCTAACTTACCCAAACAATACCGGCTTCTCAGCTTATTGGGAGAAGGTGCGTTCTCCAGCGTCTACAAAGGAGAGCACACCGAAACCAAGGACGTGGTAGCTATCAAAATCATCAACAAGCTAAATCTCTCCACCAAACAGTTGTTCAACATCAACAATGAAATCCACGTGATGAAGACTCTCAACAAATCCGGTGGCCAGGAAAACGTTCTAAGATTAATCGAGTCCTTCCAGACTGAGGAAAACTGCTTCTTGATTCTCGAGTACTGTGACGGTGGAGAAATTTTCAACAAGATCATCGAATACACCTATTTTTCAGAAGACCTCACACGCCATGTATTTTTACAGCTCTTGAACGCCATTTCCTTCTTGCACCTGAGAAATGTGGTACATCGTGATATAAAACCAGAAAATCTTCTTTTCAAGAGCATACCAAAGAAGGAGCGGAGTGCGGAAGAGTTTAAAGCCAACCTCCGCAAATCTGACGACGAGTCCAAAGTTGATGAGGGTGTTTTCATGCCCGGCATTGGCGGAGGAGGCGTTGGCATGATCAAGCTAGCCGATTTTGGCTTGGCCAAGCAATTAAAGGCAGACCCGGCACAAGTGGGCTCTTCTCAGGCGTTCCACGGCAACTTGAAAACGCCTTGCGGTACAGCTGGCTATACCGCTCCTGAGGTGATTCACTGTGGCGTGGAGACCACGAAGAGAAGGTTCAAGAGTTCCAAATCAAAGGCCAACTTTTACTCCAAAGCCGTGGACATCTGGTCTCTCGGCTGTTTCTTATACACGGCACTCTGTGGCTTTCCTCCCTTCTATGATGACAACTCCGAGGTCTTGACCCGCAAGATCCTCACGGCAGACTACGTCTTCTTGGAGCCATGGTGGGACGAGATCCTGGGGGATGCTAAGGACTTGATTTCCAAGATGTTGGTGGTCAACACCAAGAATAGAATTACTCTTGATGAGATCTACAACCACCCATGGATGGCCAATGTCATGGCTCTTGAATCGCAGAGCTACTTTCCCGTGACATACAACACCAACAGCTCATCTAGCTCCGTTTCGCTCACACCAAGCACCCACAGCACTTTGAGGAATATTTCCAGTCCTTTAGGCAAAGCCAAGGCTTTGGTTTCTCCTGGTATTGCTATCAAACAGCTCTTCAATAATCCCGCCATGTCTCACGTGAGTACCAAACTGTTGGCACATTACGCCCAGTACAAGCGGGAGAAGTTGAAGGCCGTCAAGTTTGACGTGGCAACAACGTCCAACTCAAAAGAGCCGCTGCGGATGCCTCGTACGCCTAACCCCATAACGAATGTGAGTTTCAAGGACGTGTTCCAGAATTCGGGGTACAGTTTTAGCGACGATAGCAGCACGGACTCGGAGTTGTCCGAATCCGATGTTAATGCCGACGTGAATGACTCCGACGTTTTGAACGAATCAGACTTAGTGGACTTAAATTTAGCGGACTCAGATGCTGATTCTGAGTTTGACGACGTTCAATCTGTGCACGAGTTTCTGGTGGAGGAAGATGCGCTCGTTGATTTGGCAAACGCAGGCTTGACGCACCTTTCCATTCTGTCGACTTCTTTCTCATCTGAATCGCTGAAACTGACCAATAATGGAGACGAATATGCCACGCGGCTGTCTTCAATCATAAGCGGTGCTAATGGCGATTTCAAATTCACGCTTAATTTGAACGACTCCAATTTGCTTAGACGCCGCTCATCGGTGAAAAGCAGCACCGCATGAGTTCGTGAACTCTTCAAAATTGACCGTCAAGCACTGGTTTAGGAGATGCATCACGTGACTGTAGAATGGAAAGATTGGGATATGGAATGGATATGGGAATAGTCACAAGGTCATGTGTCTATCGATAATAAAAAAGATTTTTTTTGCCAGTTATATACTTTTATATAAAAAATCGTTCTATAGTCTTTAAAGTATACATATATACAGCTTCTACTAAGTATTACAGATACATGTGTCTTGTGTAATCAAAGAAAAAACTCCAAAGTCATATATACCAAACTGATAGCCAGTTTTTTAGATTTTCAAGCATAGGCTGATAATCAAAACGAATTTGGAATTAACTTGGGTACGTTGAACGTCTAGATTGTAGCTATGGCAATAGAAAAAAATATAAAAATGGCCATCTGTGGACTGAAAATGGAATTGAACTTAAAGAAAGGTTGAATCAAATAAAGGATTACATATAAAGGTCCAACGAGAAAGGAGAGAAAACGGAAAGAAATAAGTTGTTTTTGACTATGCATGTCCCATTTTTCGTGTACATCGATGTTCCTCTTTCCGCAGAAACAATCGTCTGCAACAGCAACAGTTCTCGAGTTTACTCTAAAATATAATGTTAAGGTATCATAGGATTTGGACTGGGAAACAGGTTCTCACCATTGAAAAGCTATAGGAGCTAGTAAATCACATGAAATACTACTTCAAATATCACGAGAAACTTACTATTGGATAAGTTCGCTGGTCTCGACACCCTTGTTGTGCGGTGTTGGAAAATGAGTCTCTATGGTATCCACCTCTCGGATAAATTGTATGAAAAGAAATTGCCAAAGTGTGCCTAAAATCTTTTTCCTGAAAATAGTATTTTGTGCAAGCAATTAGCCAGGGGACATAGTATTGTGGTGTTGACGATACAACTACTAGTATCGGTTCCGCATTGATACATTGATTACACGTGAAGTCTTGGTGTAGATTGGAAACATAGATAGTTGTATTCTGCGCTAAATTACCTATACATGAAAACAAGTTAGCGGATTATACCACAACTAAAACATTGCAAAATATTTATATCATATATGGGATATCTTCTGGTATACCAACATTAATCGAACCCCAATGGTAAGGTGTAGAGACCCACTTAGATATTTATATCCTCTTGATGCTATTTAGAAATTTTAGAGTCAAAATTGTACTCACTGAATGTTACATCTACCGAACCTTATTTTCCGGCTATCAGAGAAACACTGAATATCAACGTTAAACTTCCTACTTAATTTCTCCGGAAAGCTCATATCACAGAGTATTAGTTCATAGTACTACTGTTGGAAATACTTGATTCACATCAAACTCCACAGTAACCATCCGAGTTGAGGCGTCAGACAGCAGGGTCTTTTGGAAAGGAGCATTAAATACGGATATAAATGCGCGCGGAGCAAGCCTGATATGTATCATTAATCTCAATGCTTCATGGCCAGAATCCTTTTGGTAAAGTGCAAAACTCTTTTCTTTTATTATTAGTCTACCCAATCCACTACACTTAACTTTATACAGTAGTGTTTAGTATTTTTTAAGAGTTCACTACAATTATTACGCAAAATCTCTTTATATTGACAGGATACACAATTTTTCTTTTTCTTTTTAGCGGTACTTATACCATTTGAACTGGTTCATACAAATTGTTATACAGGATTCATTTATGCAGTTATATACCGATATCTTCATGCAGTTATCTTCATGCAGTTATTTTTTTATGTAGTTGTGTCTACAGTTTTTTTCCATCTAAACAATTAAATTTATTCGCCCATCTGCATACAGTGATCCTCATACTACCCTACAGTACTATAGTACTCTGGGCCAGTCCAGGGCTTATATCCATTTCCGACTCATTGACTTAAACCTCTTTGTCCTGCACATGAAATAAAAGATCATCCAGATTCGTGAGGGGTTCTGAAATTTATTACGTCTCACAACGAACCTAATTTTTCGCCAAAACCGTACCTGGGAGTTGTGGGTCTTCACGGTGGAAATATATTGTCCGCGTGATTGTCGCGTGACCGCACCTTTTCTCCGGCTGAATGGTCAACTCCGACTCTGTATTATACACACTTGTTTTGATTAAACAGATTTTACACCGTTATAAAGCATTATATACACTTCAGTGTCTTTATCTTTATACTTTTGAATAATTTTGTGTTTACATACAATGAAGATTATATATCTTAATATAGTTGTATATACAGTCTCTCCTTGAACAATATCTTCAGTATCTCTATACAGCGTTTAAACAGAGCCTTTAAATAGGTTCAATATCTTTATACAGTTCTTTATACAGTTAGGATCTTTCGGCAGGCTTGACATCAGCACTGTTCGCAGACTCATCTTCTTCGGGAACCAAGCAATTATTGGTCTCCAACAAGTCAGCCAACTCTCCCGATTGTGCCATTTGCTGGATAATATCACAGCCGCCTACAAACTCGGAATTGACGTAGAGTTGGGGGATCGTGGGCCACAGACTATATTCCTTGATGCCTTCTCTCAATTCGGGATCCTCCAAGACATTATATGCAGCGAATTTCATGGGATCCACACCTTGCTGGCCCAACATTTGGATTGTGGCTCTGGAAAATCCACACTGAGGGAATTCTGGTGTTCCTTTCATGAACAACACTACGGGTGACCCTTGCACGGCCTTGTCAATGGCATATTTGACCTCGGTTGAGATGTATCTGGCGGCAAACGTAGACGAAAATGACTGTCTAGATGCAGGAATCTTGAGTTAGTAAAACGGCTTAGGTGTTTAGTTTTAAGGTTGTGCTTGCAGACATAAGTTTCAAGGATGTAAGGGTTCAGAAATGTAGGGCTTAGCAGCTAATAATGATAGAAGCACAAGAGCTATGACGGCTTAGCGGTATAAGCATTGATGACCAAAATGACGAACGGTTTTACCTGATTCTTAACCTAGACAATAGGGATACGTACAGATCTTGCAGTGTGCAAAAGAGACTTAAAGAACATTGTGGTGGTTAGCTTACTAAACAGAGATTTGATTTGTCGCGTGCTGGTCACATGATTGATCGCACGTTTACAGCACATGACCAAGACTTCGTGGTAGTGCGAAATGTGGTATTTAAGAGGGACAGACGGGGTTGTATATGTTGCGCTTTAACCCTTGGTTAGTTCATAAGCTGGAAGTATTACGAAATTGGTTTCTAACACTCTAGTCAC